>JAHUYU010003133.1:0-19287 GCA_030439765.1 Tripidium arundinaceum | reverse complement strand
GCACAGAAACTACAGATTGAGAACAAAATAAACTCAGACTATTTACACACAAGAACAGAGACATGTGATTCCTTGTTTCCAAGATCTATCTAATCTTCTATATTTTTCAAGGCTTGAAGATTACTATACAGGAATAGATCTAATCTTCTATGCTGTTCAAGGCTTGAAGATTACTACACAGGAATAGATCCTAATTTGTACAAGGAAACTTGCCTGTTGCTTTGCCTGGGACATGATGTCGTAGTCTCGTAGCTGGAGAGGAAGCGCTGAAGCAGCTGTTGCTGCCAGCCGGATTTGTGTCGTGGTCCTCTGCCTCCACCCACATCTTCCTCATGAACTGAAGCCAAGTCACCAGCGGTCGCAGCCATCGCCCCTGACAAGTTGCAGCAGCAGCAGCCATGGTCGCAGCAGCCGCCGGCGGCAACGTTCGAAGCCTCGCAGCAGCCACTACCGCAAGTTGCAGTTGTTGCCCTCAGCCAGGTCGCAGTAGCAGGTGACACCGCCACCTCCCAACACGCCATAGTGAGGAGGAGACTAGCCGAGAGGGCCCTCAGTGACCTCGCCGGGAGGAAAATGCTGAGGAGAGAGGACCGTGGGAGGAGGCAGGGTGAGATGAAGTCACCAGGAGAGGGGGGATGGACGTAGTAATGTTTGAATGCAGGGACTAAAGTTTAAAGTTTAGTACGTGTTACATCGAATGTTTGATACTAATTAGGAGGACTAAATATAAGCTAATTATAAAACTAATTACACAGATGGAGGCTAATTCGTGAGACGAATCTATTAAGCATAATTAATCCATCATTAGCACATGTTTACTGTAGCATCATGTTGTCAAATCATAGACTAATTAGGCTTAATAGATTCGTCTCGTAAATTAGTCTCAATTAATGCAATTAGTTTTTTATTTAATACTCTAAATTAGTGTCCAAACATCCGATGTGACAGGAAGTTCAGTCCGTGGAACCAAACACCCCCTTAGGGTTTGGGGGAGAAATAGAGCCTAAGTTTTCCTAGGCTGGGCTAAAATCACGAGGTGGGCTAACGTGGGACCATTTTTTAGCGACGGACCGCATGACGGTATAAGTGTTTTTAGTGACTGATAAGCGAACGGTAAATATACATATCTATATCGACTGACAGTGAATCAGTAAACGAGAAAATAGCAATGGATGATACGTGACTTATTTTTAGCGACTGATCGTCCATCAATAAATATTATTTTTTTAGCGACATATATATATATATATATTGCTATTCTACATCCTATTCGGTGTAGAATATTATTCTACACCAACTAGCTAAAACTGGCCACGAAATACTAAATAATACTGAACCGCGTTCAGTATCAGTCAGCAGTACGCGTCAGTATCACGAATACTGAATAATACTAACACGCGGCTACTGAATTGTACTGAGTTTTTTTAGTATAATAGCTTGATGTAGTATAATTATTCTACACCTAGGGTGTAGAATAGCACGTGTGTGTATATATATATATATCTCAAATGACTAAAATAATTTAGCTCTCATCTTGGTGGACAACCAGCTGTTCATTTAAACCGAGGGTGGTTTGGACGGTTCTTGCATTGACGTCTTGGCCAAAAAACGGGGGACGGCGGCGATATAGATCCCGATAAAAATACGATATGGAATAAGAAAAATACCAACCACAAACGTACATTGGGGTCCCGGCCAGTGGGCCGACCATGTATTGCACAATGCACGTATATATAGTAATACTGTATACGACCCCTAGTGCGTTCAAAACAAGGCAGTCCAACCACATAGATTGTAGCAGGTGCGCACGGAGCTTTTCGCAACAGAGTCTTGATACCACGGTACCACGCACAGTCTGTGGGAAACCGTCATGGCTGCCGGCGGCGGTGCCGGCCAAGGGAGGAATGCTGCGACTTCTGTCGTGCCAGCAGCGGTGCTGAGCTCCGGGAAGCCGATGCCGCGGGTGGGCTTCGGCACGGCAACGGCCACGCTCGGCCAAGCGGAGGGCCGCGCCGGCGTGACGGAGGCCATCCTCCGCGCCCTGGACGCCGGGTACCGCCACTTGGACACCGCTGCCGTGTACAACACGGAGGCCTCGCTCGGGGACGCTGTGGCTGAGGCCGTCCGTGCTGGGACGGTCGCTTCCCGGGACGACCTCTACGTCACGTCCAAGCTCTGGATGGCCGACGCGCACCCCGGCCGCGTCCTGCCGGCGCTCCACAAGACACTGCAGTATGTACCCATGCATACATCCCACTGTCTAGTACCAAGGAGGCAGGTTTTTTTTTCCTGCCCCTAAGGGCACATGCTCTGGTTGTGCACCGTCAGATTCACCCTTAGAGGCAATTTTTACTTTCTCCTAGTACCACTCTATGTCTCTATCTACCGAAAACCCACCAGCAGGGCAGCAGTATGACTGATGATGGTCTTCTTGTGACCAACTCTTTTGTCAGGAATCTGCAGATGGAGTACGTGGACCTGTACCTGATTCACCACCCAGTGAGCATGCGGCCGCCCGACGAGGCTCAAGGAGCAGGCCCGGCGGTGGTGGCGAAGAAAGACCTGGTGGCCATGGACATGAAGGGTGTGTGGGAGGAGATGGAGGGGTGCCACAGGCGAGGGCTGGCCAGGGCCATCGGCGTCAGCAACTTCACCTGCAAGAAGCTAGAGTACCTGCTCACCTTTGCCAATATCCCTCCGGCTGTTAACCAGGTGGAGGTGAACCCATATTGCCGGCAGGAGAAGCTCAGGCAGTTTTGCAGGACCAAAGGTATCCAGCTATGTGGCTACGCTGCAATGGGTGCGAACGGCACAGCATGGGCCAACAACTCCGTCATGGAGTCCCCTGTCCTCAAACAAATCGCCCAGGATCGCTGCAAAACCGTTGCCCAGGTAACAACCTCTTTCACAAATAGTATTTCAGGATCAAAATACTATTATATACGTACCTTCTAGCTATGCCGCATATATATAGTAGATTTCATTACTGTTACAATCTCTTACAACTAAACTTGTATTATCGAGCTGAGGTGCAGGTGTGCATTAGGTGGGTTTACGAGCAGGGTGACTGCGTGATCGTCAAGAGCTTTAACCAGAGCAGGATGCGAGAGAACCTTGACATCTTCGACTGGGAGCTCACTGACGATGACCGCCGCAAGATTAGCGAGCTCCCGGAGTCCAGGGGCAACTACGATTTCTTGGTCCATGAATCTGGGCCATACAAAACAGTAGAGGAGTTCTGGGATGGCGAGATCACAGCCGGCCAATCTAAGCAAACGCCGCTCGTCTCCTACGACTGATAAAAGTGCTTTGTGATTTCCTTGGTTATGCAGGCGTGGAGTATCAGATCTCTGTCTTTGTCAAGACACAAATGGTCAGAATGAAATATTTGTGACACTGCATGGGATGTCAGTGAGATGTCAATTTATCCGCCCTGACCTTCAAACGGGCTTCCATATCTCAGTAAGTAACAACCGGAAAATCCTTTGATCCAGATAGGGAAACGCTTAGACAATGATACGTGATGCTACAAGCCTGCAGCTTGCTTGCGACTTGATGGTGATGTTGATGTTGTGACGTACGACTACCTTTAAAGATTCAACTTCTTCTGTACCTGTAAACCTGTCATTCTGTAATTGTGAATGTATAGAAATTGTATTAATTTTACTCTATCCCTCACATTAACAAAGTCTGACCCTCTAACCTACTCTATCAGTTTTTGGGCTTCTATTTGTTAACTTTAAATTCATCTGGTGCATAGCATACCTTTTGGTCTAGCTTTGTTTCCTATTTGCTTTCCTTGAGCCTAAACAATAATCGGTGAATTTGAAAACTAGAACAAGAGGACATATATGGTCTGTTTCGAACTACTCCACCAACTCTATCGTGGAGCAGCTAAAAAAACTAGAGTTTCTAAAGTTCCTTGTTTTCTGAGTAGAGCTGGCAGAGTTGTCACTGTTTGGCTAGTAAAATTAGGAGTGCTCTAAAAAAGTTGGGTCGAAACAGTCCCAGACATATGCTAGCCGCCAATCTCAACAATACAACTTGCCGCATGCATGTAGGCTCTGTCCACTCGTCGTATTATACTTGCTGGCCACCAATTTCAACAATGCAACTTGCCGCATACATGTAGGCTCTGTCCACACGTTGTATTATACTGTACAGTATGATATATGATGGTCTACTCTTGAAAATGAAAGTATATAAAAAACAAAATATTGTGTGCGTTGATGCATGATAGATGTGGCGAAAATGGTACCGAAAACAGAGACAATGGAATTTTTTTAGTTAGTGTAGGACATTTTCATTTGCATTATATATATATAAGCATCACACAAGGCACGAGCGCGGTTACAAGTGCTCAAGTAGAGATGTTGCTCCCAAGCTCTTGGCTAAAGAACTCAAAAAAAATTTTTGAACATAGCGGGTTTGCTTAAAGCAGATCTGCCAATGGCCAATAAAAATCCTCCTCCCCTCTCCTCCCAGGGTTGAAGAAGAGGGCGATTGAAACCCTGAGCTCTTCATGCGTGTTGAGCACCACCCGATGCTCCGTACTCTTATACCCATCATTACACGTCATTTGCAAGAGGTCGCCACCGTTGACCACAAGCGCCCAGGCACGGGATTCATGTCCACCCGGTAGCTTCTCCCTTCGCCATCTTCATTTGTGTGCTTCACCTGCAAGGCACCTAGGCTATCCTGCGCGAGGACGACGATCACCCCCAGGATCCCTGTGCAGGAGGATGCCCATGGTGCGCACAGGCTCGGGGCACACAGGTACTAGTTGTTGGTGATGAGTCAAGAGACAACTTTTTCCATTATGGATTAGATTAGATCTATATGTCGGTTAAAATAGGATATTTATTTAACATAGTTGTGGACATGCATGCTAGCTATCATAATTGCAAGAGCCAAAGCGAATGGGCAAATACAGGGGTAGTACCGCACCTAGTAGAGAGGGCTTGTGTATCCTGCAATACGCAGATGACACAGTGATTTTTCCAGGCCATGATATTCAACAAGCAATGAACATGAAGTTATTGCTATGTACTTTTGAGCAATTATCGGATCTAAAGACAAATTTTTATCGAAGTGAGATCTGCGCGGATGGCAAGCATGCGCCGAGGTTCAGGCGCATGGGATCTACACGGGAGAGATGGAAACGAGCCCGACCTTCCTAACGCCAAAAATTGCAGTTTCTTCCACCTCGATTCCATCGTAGACGTCGAGTCTAAGATAGACTCGGTTAGCAAAAATCAATAAATATAGGGGTAATAAATAACCATAGAAACTATGGTGAAGACTGCATTGTGAGTGCCCTGAGCTACAGCCTGCTGGGAGCTCGCCTCGACAGCCAGCATGCAAAGGTTCGCGGCCACTAATGCGGAAAGACGGAAAGAGAGAGAAAAAAAGCAACCACATACATGATACATTGGGTCCCGGCCGCCGGGACGACCAATCGATATGTCGATTGCACAATGGACGTACACGACATACGACACGTAGTGCGCTCAGAATAAGGCAATTCCACATAAATCCTTCCTGGCAGGCGCGCACGGAGCTTTCTACAACTGCCTTGATATATGCCACCTCAACCAGCCTCCAGGCAATCGCCATGGCTGCCGGTGGTGCCAGCCAAGGGAGGAATGCTGCGACTTTTGTCGTGCCAGCAGTGGCGCTGAGCTCCGGGAAGCCGATGCCACGGCTGGGCTTGGGCACGGCAACGGCTACGCTCGGCCAAGCGGAGAGCCGCGCCGTCGTGACGGAGGCCATCCTCCGCGCCCTCGACGCCGGGTACCGCCACTTCGACACCGCCGTACCGTACAACACGGAGGCCGCGCTCGGGGACGCAGTCATTGAGGCCGTGCGCGCCGGGACGATCGCCTCCCGGGACGATGTCTACAACTCTACATCACGTCCAAGCTCTGGCTGACCGACGCACACCCCGGCCGAGTCCTGCCGGCGCTCCACAAGACACTGCAGTACGTAGGCATGCCCACTTGTTTCTACTAGGAGTATCTATTAGCCAGCAATGTAAATACCAAGCCAGGCCAGCACGCAGTATATATGATTGATGCACGGTGGACAATTCTTTTGTCAGGACACTGCAGATGGAGTACGTGGACCTGTACCTGATTCACCACCCGGTGAGCATGCGGCGGCCTCCCGAGGCTCGAGGAGCAGGTCCGGTGATGTTGGTGAAGAAAGACCTGGTGGCCTGGGACATGAAGGGGGTGTGGGAGGAGATGGAGGAGTGCCACAGGCGAGGGCTAGCTTGCAAGGGCCATTGGCGTCAGCAACTTCACCTGCAAGAAGCTAGAGTACCTGCTCACCTTTGCCAAGGTCCCTCCGGCTGTTAACCAGGCGTGGAGGTGAACCCATGTTGCCGGCAGGAGAAGCTCAGGCAGTTCTGCAGGACCAAAGGTATCCAGCTATGCGGCTATTCTCCACTGGGTTCGACCCGCACATCATGGGCCAACAACCCCGTCATGGACTCCCCAGTCCTCAAACAGATCGCCCAGGAGAGTACTACTACAGCCTCTTTCACGCATCGCTAGCTTTTACAAGTGAAATGTATATTATGACCTTCTAGCTAAAAAACAGTGTAACAGTAAATTTCTTTTATGTCACAATTAAACTTTAATTTATGAGCGAGGTGCAGGTGTGCATTCGGTGGGTTTACGAGCCGGGTGACTGCGTGATCCTCAAGAGCTTTAACCAGAGTAGGATGCGAGAGAACCTTGACATCTTCGACTGGGAGCTCACTGACGATGATCGTCGCAAGATTAGTCACCTCCCAGAGTCCAGGGGCAACTACGATTTCCTGGTCCATGAATCTGGGCCATACAAAACAGTGGAGGAGTTATGGGATGGTGAGATCACAGCCGGCCAATCTAACCAATCGCCGTTCGTCTCCTATGACTGATGATGATGGAGATAATGCACTAGGATATTTCCATATGTGGTTGTGCTTTGTGATTTCCTTGGTTACGGAGGCCTGGAGTCTATCTCGATCATTATCAATAGAGAAAAGGCCAGGACGAAATAGTTGTCACGACATCAATGGCATGGAATATCCAGGGTCATGTCAATTTATAAAAACAGATTTGGATTGGCACTGCACAGTGTATTGATTTAGCTTACACTCTTGCTGTCCAGTTATGTCTTTTAGGACATGTGATTTATAGGATAGTTTGTGCTTTTTTGTTTGTATATCTTGTTAATACTAGTCATAACAATGGTCGTAAGAAAACTATCCTCGTAAGAAACTATCATTTATATCTTGTATACAAGGACATGTGATTTATAAGACAGTTTGTTAAGCTAACACTAATGAGGATAGATCTGCCACTGCCAGCAATGCACGATGCAAGGAGCTTCATTGACAGACATGCAACCTTTGGGCCCCTCCTTTTTTTTTTGGAAAACCTTTCGGCCCATTTCGCTTTCAGAGGTACCCAGCCAACTAATAGTGTGCTCGACTAGCACTTGATAGGCAAGTCGTCAGTTTGACAACTAAATAAATTTTCTTATGCTAAAAGGGTTTCACCATCCCCATGAATCACTAAAAACCCACTTTATAGAAAAGGTTAATACTGAGAAAATACCTCATCTGCCTTGACCTAGCTGGAAACGGGCCCACTTCTATATCTCTATCTCTATCTCTGTCTCTGCAACTAAAAAGCCTCATGCAATTGTCAACACCGGTTCCACCTCGCTCCTTGCCATCGCTTCCGCGACTGATTTTGCAATTTTCTCCCGTCTGTGATTTTTTGCCGTCTCGATTGAGGTCGTCCTGCAGTCTCGCATGCACGTGCGACTCGGGCAACCTATCCAATCTGACCTCCATCATACCCAACTGATCAATATGGTCCATCCCATTCCCATATCTTTTGCTCCTCTATAACGCTTGTGTGGCCAACAGACAATGATGTGATGCTGCAGGCCTGCAAATTGCTTGAGAATTGATGATGTACTCCCTCTCGGTCCCAAAAAGACTGATTCTAGGAATGAGTCCGTTTAGGACGGAGGGAGTGTATCTGTAATTGCCCTCAGCCCCTCACATTAACAAAGTCTGTCCCTCTAACCCACCCTATCAGTTTGTGAGCTCTTATTGACTGAAAATTCTGGTGCGTAGCTTTTAGCCTATCTTGTTGGTCCTATTTTTTGCTTTCCTTGGAGCCTCAACAATAATTGGTCAATTAGAAAACTAGAACAAGCGGACATATGTACATGCTAGCCGTCAATCTCAACAATGCAAGTTGTATGATATGATGGTCTAACCGTGAAAATGAAAGGGAACAAAAGAACAAAATCTTGTGTCCATCCATGCATCATGTGGCAAAAACGGTATAGAAAACAGACGGGAGAAAATTGCAAAATCAGTCGCGGAAGCGATGGCAAGGAGCGAGGTGGAACCGGTGTTGACAATTGCATGAGGCTTTTTAGTTGCAGAGACAGAGATAGAGATAGAGATATAGAAGTGGGCCCGTTTCCAGCTAGGTCAAGGCAGATGAGGTATTTTCTCAGTATTAACCTTTTCTATAAAGTGGGTTTTTAGTGATTCATGGGGATGGTGAAACCCTTTTAGCATAAGAAAATTTATTTAGTTGTCAAACTGACGACTTGCCTATCAAGTGCTAGTCGAGCACACTATTAGTTGGCTGGGTACCTCTGAAAGCGAAATGGGCCGAAAGGTTTTCCAAAAAAAAAAGGAGGGGCCCAAAGGTTGCATGTCTGTCAATGAAGCTCCTTGCATCGTGCATTGCTGGCAGTGGCAGATCTATCCTCATTAGTGTTAGCTTAACAAACTGTCTTATAAATCACATGTCCTTGTATACAAGATATAAATGATAGTTTCTTACGAGGATAGTTTCTTACGACCATTGTTATGACTAGTATTAACAAGATATACAAACAAAAAAGCACAAACTATCCTATAAATCACATGTCCTAAAAGACATAACTGGACAGCAAGAGTGTAAGCTAAATCAATACACTGTGCAGTGCCAATCCAAATCTGTTTTTATAAATTGACATGACCCTGGATATTCCATGCCATTGATGTCGTGACAACTATTTCGTCCTGGCCTTTTCTCTATTGATAATGATCGAGATAGACTCCAGGCCTCCGTAACCAAGGAAATCACAAAGCACAACCACATATGGAAATATCCTAGTGCATTATCTCCATCATCATCAGTCATAGGAGACGAACGGCGATTGGTTAGATTGGCCGGCTGTGATCTCACCATCCCATAACTCCTCCACTGTTTTGTATGGCCCAGATTCATGGACCAGGAAATCGTAGTTGCCCCTGGACTCTGGGAGGTGACTAATCTTGCGACGATCATCGTCAGTGAGCTCCCAGTCGAAGATGTCAAGGTTCTCTCGCATCCTACTCTGGTTAAAGCTCTTGAGGATCACGCAGTCACCCGGCTCGTAAACCCACCGAATGCACACCTGCACCTCGCTCATAAATTAAAGTTTAATTGTGACATAAAAGAAATTTACTGTTACACTGTTTTTTAGCTAGAAGGTCATAATATACATTTCACTTGTAAAAGCTAGCGATGCGTGAAAGAGGCTGTAGTAGTACTCTCCTGGGCGATCTGTTTGAGGACTGGGGAGTCCATGACGGGGTTGTTGGCCCATGATGTGCGGGTCGAACCCAGTGGAGAATAGCCGCATAGCTGGATACCTTTGGTCCTGCAGAACTGCCTGAGCTTCTCCTGCCGGCAACATGGGTTCACCTCCACGCCTGGTTAACAGCCGGAGGGACCTTGGCAAAGGTGAGCAGGTACTCTAGCTTCTTGCAGGTGAAGTTGCTGACGCCAATGGCCCTTGCAAGCTAGCCCTCGCCTGTGGCACTCCTCCATCTCCTCCCACACCCCCTTCATGTCCCAGGCCACCAGGTCTTTCTTCACCAACATCACCGGACCTGCTCCTCGAGCCTCGGGAGGCCGCCGCATGCTCACCGGGTGGTGAATCAGGTACAGGTCCACGTACTCCATCTGCAGTGTCCTGACAAAAGAATTGTCCACCGTGCATCAATCATATATACTGCGTGCTGGCCTGGCTTGGTATTTACATTGCTGGCTAATAGATACTCCTAGTAGAAACAAGTGGGCATGCCTACGTACTGCAGTGTCTTGTGGAGCGCCGGCAGGACTCGGCCGGGGTGTGCGTCGGTCAGCCAGAGCTTGGACGTGATGTAGAGTTGTAGACATCGTCCCGGGAGGCGATCGTCCCGGCGCGCACGGCCTCAATGACTGCGTCCCCGAGCGCGGCCTCCGTGTTGTACGGTACGGCGGTGTCGAAGTGGCGGTACCCGGCGTCGAGGGCGCGGAGGATGGCCTCCGTCACGACGGCGCGGCTCTCCGCTTGGCCGAGCGTAGCCGTTGCCGTGCCCAAGCCCAGCCGTGGCATCGGCTTCCCGGAGCTCAGCGCCACTGCTGGCACGACAAAAGTCGCAGCATTCCTCCCTTGGCTGGCACCACCGGCAGCCATGGCGATTGCCTGGAGGCTGGTTGAGGTGGCATATATCAAGGCAGTTGTAGAAAGCTCCGTGCGCGCCTGCCAGGAAGGATTTATGTGGAATTGCCTTATTCTGAGCGCACTACGTGTCGTATGTCGTGTACGTCCATTGTGCAATCGACATATCGATTGGTCGTCCCGGCGGCCGGGACCCAATGTATCATGTATGTGGTTGCTTTTTTTCTCTCTCTTTCCGTCTTTCCGCATTAGTGGCCGCGAACCTTTGCATGCTGGCTGTCGAGGCGAGCTCCCAGCAGGCTGTAGCTCAGGGCACTCACAATGCAGTCTTCACCATAGTTTCTATGGTTATTTATTACCCCTATATTTATTGATTTTTGCTAACCGAGTCTATCTTAGACTCGACGTCTACGATGGAATCGAGGTGGAAGAAACTGCAATTTTTGGCGTTAGGAAGGTCGGGCTCGTTTCCATCTCTCCCGTGTAGATCCCATGCGCCTGAACCTCGGCGCATGCTTGCCATCCGCGCAGATCTCACTTCGATAAAAATTTGTCTTTAGATCCGATAATTGCTCAAAAGTACATAGCAATAACTTCATGTTCATTGCTTGTTGAATATCATGGCCTGGAAAAATCACTGTGTCATCTGCGTATTGCAGGATACACAAGCCCTCTCTACTAGGTGCGGTACTACCCCTGTATTTGCCCATTCGCTTTGGCTCTTGCAATTATGATAGCTAGCATGCATGTCCACAACTATGTTAAATAAATATCCTATTTTAACCGACATATAGATCTAATCTAATCCATAATGGAAAAAGTTGTCTCTTGACTCATCACCAACAACTAGTACCTGTGTGCCCCGAGCCTGTGCGCACCATGGGCATCCTCCTGCACAGGGATCCTGGGGGTGATCGTCGTCCTCGCGCAGGATAGCCTAGGTGCCTTGCAGGTGAAGCACACAAATGAAGATGGCGAAGGGAGAAGCTACCGGGTGGACATGAATCCCGTGCCTGGGCGCTTGTGGTCAACGGTGGCGACCTCTTGCAAATGACGTGTAATGATGGGTATAAGAGTACGGAGCATCGGGTGGTGCTCAACACGCATGAAGAGCTCAGGGTTTCAATCGCCCTCTTCTTCAACCCTGGGAGGAGAGGGGAGGAGGATTTTTATTGGCCATTGGCAGATCTGCTTTAAGCAAACCCGCTATGTTCAAAAATTTTTTTTGAGTTCTTTAGCCAAGAGCTTGGGAGCAACATCTCTACTTGAGCACTTGTAACCGCGCTCGTGCCTTGTGTGATGCTTATATATATATAATGCAAATGAAAATGTCCTACACTAACTAAAAAAATTCCATTGTCACTGTTTGGCTAGTAAAATTAGGAGTGCTCTAAAAAAGTTGGGTCGAAACAGTCCCAGACATATGCTAGCCGCCAATCTCAACAATACAACTTGCCGCATGCATGTAGGCTCTGTCCACTCGTCGTATTATACTTGCTGGCCACCAATTTCAACAATGCAACTTGCCGCATACATGTAGGCTCTGTCCACACGTTGTATTATACTGTACAGTATGATATATGATGGTCTACTCTTGAAAATGAAAGTATATAAAAAACAAAATATTGTGTGCGTTGATGCATGATAGATGTGGCGAAAATGGTACCGAAAACAGAGACAATGGAATTTTTTTAGTTAGTGTAGGACATTTTCATTTGCATTATATATATATAAGCATCACACAAGGCACGAGCGCGGTTACAAGTGCTCAAGTAGAGATGTTGCTCCCAAGCTCTTGGCTAAAGAACTCAAAAAAAATTTTTGAACATAGCGGGTTTGCTTAAAGCAGATCTGCCAATGGCCAATAAAAATCCTCCTCCCCTCTCCTCCCAGGGTTGAAGAAGAGGGCGATTGAAACCCTGAGCTCTTCATGCGTGTTGAGCACCACCCGATGCTCCGTACTCTTATACCCATCATTACACGTCATTTGCAAGAGGTCGCCACCGTTGACCACAAGCGCCCAGGCACGGGATTCATGTCCACCCGGTAGCTTCTCCCTTCGCCATCTTCATTTGTGTGCTTCACCTGCAAGGCACCTAGGCTATCCTGCGCGAGGACGACGATCACCCCCAGGATCCCTGTGCAGGAGGATGCCCATGGTGCGCACAGGCTCGGGGCACACAGGTACTAGTTGTTGGTGATGAGTCAAGAGACAACTTTTTCCATTATGGATTAGATTAGATCTATATGTCGGTTAAAATAGGATATTTATTTAACATAGTTGTGGACATGCATGCTAGCTATCATAATTGCAAGAGCCAAAGCGAATGGGCAAATACAGGGGTAGTACCGCACCTAGTAGAGAGGGCTTGTGTATCCTGCAATACGCAGATGACACAGTGATTTTTCCAGGCCATGATATTCAACAAGCAATGAACATGAAGTTATTGCTATGTACTTTTGAGCAATTATCGGATCTAAAGACAAATTTTTATCGAAGTGAGATCTGCGCGGATGGCAAGCATGCGCCGAGGTTCAGGCGCATGGGATCTACACGGGAGAGATGGAAACGAGCCCGACCTTCCTAACGCCAAAAATTGCAGTTTCT
Organism: Tripidium arundinaceum; assembly: GCA_030439765.1. NCBI lineage: Eukaryota > Viridiplantae > Streptophyta > Magnoliopsida > Poales > Poaceae > Tripidium > Tripidium arundinaceum. Next base: position 6,185 of record JAHUYU010003133.1, on the reverse strand, counting down.
TCCACCTCGATTCCATCGTAGACGTCGAGTCTAAGATAGACTCGGTTAGCAAAAATCAATAAATATAGGGGTAATAAATAACCATAGAAACTATGGTGAAGACTGCATTGTGAGTGCCCTGAGCTACAGCCTGCTGGGAGCTCGCCTCGACAGCCAGCATGCAAAGGTTCGCGGCCACTAATGCGGAAAGACGGAAAGAGAGAGAAAAAAAGCAACCACATACATGATACATTGGGTCCCGGCCGCCGGGACGACCAATCGATATGTCGATTGCACAATGGACGTACACGACATACGACACGTAGTGCGCTCAGAATAAGGCAATTCCACATAAATCCTTCCTGGCAGGCGCGCACGGAGCTTTCTACAACTGCCTTGATATATGCCACCTCAACCAGCCTCCAGGCAATCGCCATGGCTGCCGGTGGTGCCAGCCAAGGGAGGAATGCTGCGACTTTTGTCGTGCCAGCAGTGGCGCTGAGCTCCGGGAAGCCGATGCCACGGCTGGGCTTGGGCACGGCAACGGCTACGCTCGGCCAAGCGGAGAGCCGCGCCGTCGTGACGGAGGCCATCCTCCGCGCCCTCGACGCCGGGTACCGCCACTTCGACACCGCCGTACCGTACAACACGGAGGCCGCGCTCGGGGACGCAGTCATTGAGGCCGTGCGCGCCGGGACGATCGCCTCCCGGGACGATGTCTACAACTCTACATCACGTCCAAGCTCTGGCTGACCGACGCACACCCCGGCCGAGTCCTGCCGGCGCTCCACAAGACACTGCAGTACGTAGGCATGCCCACTTGTTTCTACTAGGAGTATCTATTAGCCAGCAATGTAAATACCAAGCCAGGCCAGCACGCAGTATATATGATTGATGCACGGTGGACAATTCTTTTGTCAGGACACTGCAGATGGAGTACGTGGACCTGTACCTGATTCACCACCCGGTGAGCATGCGGCGGCCTCCCGAGGCTCGAGGAGCAGGTCCGGTGATGTTGGTGAAGAAAGACCTGGTGGCCTGGGACATGAAGGGGGTGTGGGAGGAGATGGAGGAGTGCCACAGGCGAGGGCTAGCTTGCAAGGGCCATTGGCGTCAGCAACTTCACCTGCAAGAAGCTAGAGTACCTGCTCACCTTTGCCAAGGTCCCTCCGGCTGTTAACCAGGCGTGGAGGTGAACCCATGTTGCCGGCAGGAGAAGCTCAGGCAGTTCTGCAGGACCAAAGGTATCCAGCTATGCGGCTATTCTCCACTGGGTTCGACCCGCACATCATGGGCCAACAACCCCGTCATGGACTCCCCAGTCCTCAAACAGATCGCCCAGGAGAGTACTACTACAGCCTCTTTCACGCATCGCTAGCTTTTACAAGTGAAATGTATATTATGACCTTCTAGCTAAAAAACAGTGTAACAGTAAATTTCTTTTATGTCACAATTAAACTTTAATTTATGAGCGAGGTGCAGGTGTGCATTCGGTGGGTTTACGAGCCGGGTGACTGCGTGATCCTCAAGAGCTTTAACCAGAGTAGGATGCGAGAGAACCTTGACATCTTCGACTGGGAGCTCACTGACGATGATCGTCGCAAGATTAGTCACCTCCCAGAGTCCAGGGGCAACTACGATTTCCTGGTCCATGAATCTGGGCCATACAAAACAGTGGAGGAGTTATGGGATGGTGAGATCACAGCCGGCCAATCTAACCAATCGCCGTTCGTCTCCTATGACTGATGATGATGGAGATAATGCACTAGGATATTTCCATATGTGGTTGTGCTTTGTGATTTCCTTGGTTACGGAGGCCTGGAGTCTATCTCGATCATTATCAATAGAGAAAAGGCCAGGACGAAATAGTTGTCACGACATCAATGGCATGGAATATCCAGGGTCATGTCAATTTATAAAAACAGATTTGGATTGGCACTGCACAGTGTATTGATTTAGCTTACACTCTTGCTGTCCAGTTATGTCTTTTAGGACATGTGATTTATAGGATAGTTTGTGCTTTTTTGTTTGTATATCTTGTTAATACTAGTCATAACAATGGTCGTAAGAAACTATCCTCGTAAGAAACTATCATTTATATCTTGTATACAAGGACATGTGATTTATAAGACAGTTTGTTAAGCTAACACTAATGAGGATAGATCTGCCACTGCCAGCAATGCACGATGCAAGGAGCTTCATTGACAGACATGCAACCTTTGGGCCCCTCCTTTTTTTTTTGGAAAACCTTTCGGCCCATTTCGCTTTCAGAGGTACCCAGCCAACTAATAGTGTGCTCGACTAGCACTTGATAGGCAAGTCGTCAGTTTGACAACTAAATAAATTTTCTTATGCTAAAAGGGTTTCACCATCCCCATGAATCACTAAAAACCCACTTTATAGAAAAGGTTAATACTGAGAAAATACCTCATCTGCCTTGACCTAGCTGGAACCGGTGTTGACAATTGCATGAGGCTTTTTAGTTGCAGAGACAGAGATAGAGATAGAGATATAGAAGTGGGCCCGTTTCCAGCTAGGTCAAGGCAGATGAGGTATTTTCTCAGTATTAACCTTTTCTATAAAGTGGGTTTTTAGTGATTCATGGGGATGGTGAAACCCTTTTAGCATAAGAAAATTTATTTAGTTGTCAAACTGACGACTTGCCTATCAAGTGCTAGTCGAGCACACTATTAGTTGGCTGGGTACCTCTGAAAGCGAAATGGGCCGAAAGGTTTTCCAAAAAAAAAAGGAGGGGCCCAAAGGTTGCATGTCTGTCAATGAAGCTCCTTGCATCGTGCATTGCTGGCAGTGGCAGATCTATCCTCATTAGTGTTAGCTTAACAAACTGTCTTATAAATCACATGTCCTTGTATACAAGATATAAATGATAGTTTCTTACGAGGATAGTTTCTTACGACCATTGTTATGACTAGTATTAACAAGATATACAAACAAAAAAGCACAAACTATCCTATAAATCACATGTCCTAAAAGACATAACTGGACAGCAAGAGTGTAAGCTAAATCAATACACTGTGCAGTGCCAATCCAAATCTGTTTTTATAAATTGACATGACCCTGGATATTCCATGCCATTGATGTCGTGACAACTATTTCGTCCTGGCCTTTTCTCTATTGATAATGATCGAGATAGACTCCAGGCCTCCGTAACCAAGGAAATCACAAAGCACAACCACATATGGAAATATCCTAGTGCATTATCTCCATCATCATCAGTCATAGGAGACGAACGGCGATTGGTTAGATTGGCCGGCTGTGATCTCACCATCCCATAACTCCTCCACTGTTTTGTATGGCCCAGATTCATGGACCAGGAAATCGTAGTTGCCCCTGGACTCTGGGAGGTGACTAATCTTGCGACGATCATCGTCAGTGAGCTCCCAGTCGAAGATGTCAAGGTTCTCTCGCATCCTACTCTGGTTAAAGCTCTTGAGGATCACGCAGTCACCCGGCTCGTAAACCCACCGAATGCACACCTGCACCTCGCTCATAAATTAAAGTTTAATTGTGACATAAAAGAAATTTACTGTTACACTGTTTTTTAGCTAGAAGGTCATAATATACATTTCACTTGTAAAAGCTAGCGATGCGTGAAAGAGGCTGTAGTAGTACTCTCCTGGGCGATCTGTTTGAGGACTGGGGAGTCCATGACGGGGTTGTTGGCCCATGATGTGCGGGTCGAACCCAGTGGAGAATAGCCGCATAGCTGGATACCTTTGGTCCTGCAGAACTGCCTGAGCTTCTCCTGCCGGCAACATGGGTTCACCTCCACGCCTGGTTAACAGCCGGAGGGACCTTGGCAAAGGTGAGCAGGTACTCTAGCTTCTTGCAGGTGAAGTTGCTGACGCCAATGGCCCTTGCAAGCTAGCCCTCGCCTGTGGCACTCCTCCATCTCCTCCCACACCCCCTTCATGTCCCAGGCCACCAGGTCTTTCTTCACCAACATCACCGGACCTGCTCCTCGAGCCTCGGGAGGCCGCCGCATGCTCACCGGGTGGTGAATCAGGTACAGGTCCACGTACTCCATCTGCAGTGTCCTGACAAAAGAATTGTCCACCGTGCATCAATCATATATACTGCGTGCTGGCCTGGCTTGGTATTTACATTGCTGGCTAATAGATACTCCTAGTAGAAACAAGTGGGCATGCCTACGTACTGCAGTGTCTTGTGGAGCGCCGGCAGGACTCGGCCGGGGTGTGCGTCGGTCAGCCAGAGCTTGGACGTGATGTAGAGTTGTAGACATCGTCCCGGGAGGCGATCGTCCCGGCGCGCACGGCCTCAATGACTGCGTCCCCGAGCGCGGCCTCCGTGTTGTACGGTACGGCGGTGTCGAAGTGGCGGTACCCGGCGTCGAGGGCGCGGAGGATGGCCTCCGTCACGACGGCGCGGCTCTCCGCTTGGCCGAGCGTAGCCGTTGCCGTGCCCAAGCCCAGCCGTGGCATCGGCTTCCCGGAGCTCAGCGCCACTGCTGGCACGACAAAAGTCGCAGCATTCCTCCCTTGGCTGGCACCACCGGCAGCCATGGCGATTGCCTGGAGGCTGGTTGAGGTGGCATATATCAAGGCAGTTGTAGAAAGCTCCGTGCGCGCCTGCCAGGAAGGATTTATGTGGAATTGCCTTATTCTGAGCGCACTACGTGTCGTATGTCGTGTACGTCCATTGTGCAATCGACATATCGATTGGTCGTCCCGGCGGCCGGGACCCAATGTATCATGTATGTGGTTGCTTTTTTTCTCTCTCTTTCCGTCTTTCCGCATTAGTGGCCGCGAACCTTTGCATGCTGGCTGTCGAGGCGAGCTCCCAGCAGGCTGTAGCTCAGGGCACTCACAATGCAGTCTTCACCATAGTTTCTATGGTTATTTATTACCCCTATATTTATTGATTTTTGCTAACCGAGTCTATCTTAGACTCGACGTCTACGATGGAATCGAGGTGGAAGAAACTGCAATTTTTGGCGTTAGGAAGGTCGGGCTCGTTTCCATCTCTCCCGTGTAGATCCCATGCGCCTGAACCTCGGCGCATGCTTGCCATCCGCGCAGATCTCACTTCGATAAAAATTTGTCTTTAGATCCGATAATTGCTCAAAAGTACATAGCAATAACTTCATGTTCATTGCTTGTTGAATATCATGGCCTGGAAAAATCACTGTGTCATCTGCGTATTGCAGGATACACAAGCCCTCTCTACTAGGTGCGGTACTACCCCTGTATTTGCCCATTCGCTTTGGCTCTTGCAATTATGATAGCTAGCATGCATGTCCACAACTATGTTAAATAAATATCCTATTTTAACCGACATATAGATCTAATCTAATCCATAATGGAAAAAGTTGTCTCTTGACTCATCACCAACAACTAGTACCTGTGTGCCCCGAGCCTGTGCGCACCATGGGCATCCTCCTGCACAGGGATCCTGGGGGTGATCGTCGTCCTCGCGCAGGATAGCCTAGGTGCCTTGCAGGTGAAGCACACAAATGAAGATGGCGAAGGGAGAAGCTACCGGGTGGACATGAATCCCGTGCCTGGGCGCTTGTGGTCAACGGTGGCGACCTCTTGCAAATGACGTGTAATGATGGGTATAAGAGTACGGAGCATCGGGTGGTGCTCAACACGCATGAAGAGCTCAGGGTTTCAATCGCCCTCTTCTTCAACCCTGGGAGGAGAGGGGAGGAGGATTTTTATTGGCCATTGGCAGATCTGCTTTAAGCAAACCCGCTATGTTCAAAAATTTTTTTTGAGTTCTTTAGCCAAGAGCTTGGGAGCAACATCTCTACTTGAGCACTTGTAACCGCGCTCGTGCCTTGTGTGATGCTTATATATATATAATGCAAATGAAAATGTCCTACACTAACTAAAAAAATTCCATTGTCTCTGTTTTCGGTACCATTTTCGCCACATCTATCATGCATCAACGCACACAATATTTTGTTTTTTATATACTTTCATTTTCAAGAGTAGACCATCATATATCATACTGTACAGTATAATACAACGTGTGGACAGAGCCTACATGTATGCGGCAAGTTGCATTGTTGAAATGGTGGCCAGCAAGTATAATACGACGAGTGGACAGAGCCTACATGCATGCGGCAAGTTGTATTGTTGAGATTGGCGGCTAGCATATGTCTGGGACTGTTTCGACCCAACTTTTTTAGAGCACTCCTAATTTTACTCTATCCCTCACAT
>JAHUYU010002640.1:0-18857 GCA_030439765.1 Tripidium arundinaceum | reverse complement strand
CGATCATTTCCTTCCGGACTTTCATGGTGCTTGTGATTTCAAGCTTCCTCTGCTGGATGACTAGTGTAAGAATTAGCCCCCGGTGCTTCCCAGCGTTGTTTGACATCGGGTCGATCAGGGAGCTGAACTGGTGCGAGTTTGTTGTGGAGCAGCTAAGGAAGTCTGTTAGTGCACATGGCAGAAAGAACAGTGTGACGGGCTGCCTTTTCTATCTCGTGGTGAGCAGTCTTTTGCAACAATTATACGGGGGCAACCAGCATTTGCCATTTCTCCTCTCTGGCTTAGTTTTACCATTTTGCTGTAGGTTCTCCATCTAGATTCGCTTGATACCGGTGACACGCGAATTCCCGATGGAACAAAGTCCTTGAGATGGACACGAAGAAAAATGGCTCGTTCGGAAAATGCTTGGTGAGTTTTTCTGTATCACTGCTCCTCAGAAATGGCTGTGATTTTTTTTGGAATGGCTGTGATTTTTTTTTGGAATGGCTGTAATTTTTCTCTCTGTTATGAATTCATGACCCTCCTCTCTGTTTGCTTCAAATATTACAACCAGTTGAAAAAAAAGAGCTGCTGATAACATAAACTACAGGGGTGCACCAAACGCATCCGCCATTCCGCAATCCTCGGAGGCGTCCCAAAATAGAAAGTTTTGTGTCAGCAAATGTTTCTGCTAGGTGCAGCGCACAGGTACAAATGTCTTCTTGTAGCTACATTAAGGGCTTGGACTGGAGTCCAAACGAGCCTTAATTGGCATAATCATTTCATACCGATACTGGGTTTGTGTCTAACACATGTTTTGGCCGCTAGAAGAATTTGTTATGCTTATGCAATGCCGTAGGGAAGCTTTGTGCAAGTATCACAAATGCTCTCTCGAAGTTCATGAATGAGGTCTCTACACTCGAAGAAGCTGGCAGAGATAGCAGGCCGGCCCACCAAGAAAATAACACTGCTAATAACGTGGAGAAGAATGAGAACCGAGGGATACAAGGCGTGCTCCCAGAAGATAGTTCTGAGCTGCCAACCGAGGACAAGAAGACACATCTGCCGACGAGTACGGAGATGAAAGTTCTGTAGATGGAGGTAGCAAGGACTACTCCTCTGAGGATGATCCTGACTGCTGGGAACAAGACGAGTTCAATAGCAGACAGCAGAACGTAGCAAGACAGTATATGGACAGCTGGAGACGGAGTGACTAAATCTGGACAGGGAGCAGGCTAAGGTTCAGGCCATGACTTATTAGATTTTTCCGAAGGAGACTCAAGAAACACGGAATGGGCGTAATGAGGAGCAATCAAATCTTTCAAACGAGCATGGACTGGTGTTGATGGGGATGCGCCGAATGCAAGGAGCACACGGCAGAAAACTGGTGAAAACAGTGGTGCCATTTTGGAGAAGACGGCGATAAGGCGATTCGACTTCTTAGGAATGCAAACAGATTTTCAGAGCTCTGGAAAACGTCCTGGATACAGCACCCTCAGTCTAGAATTTTGACCATGTCCGTTCAGTTAGGACGTGAATATACTCCAGGGGTCCGGGCAGAAGAGTTCAGTTAAATTTCCTGGAATCAAAATAGCATGGAGAAGAGACGGTGGTGTGGTCAAGCGTGCGTCGAGACCAACCACCGAAGAACCCTGACGAGAAACTGGGCTTGTTGGCTGGAACTGATTTTGGTTGATTCAATAGTATTCTGTGAGAGAGAATAAGCTGAAATAAGCTGAAACAAGTTCAAGCGAACAAGCTGAAATAAACTGGAACCACACGCAATTTTATACAAGCAAGAAACCGTGCAGCCTGCCAGCTTCCTCCACGAGAGTATCGGTTAATACTACTGCAAGAGAGACCTGTTTCCAACGATGACTGTTGAGTGGTGTATGGCCAGAGCTCAACTACGATTTTGGATTGTGCTAACTGCTGAACAACTGCAGCAACATCAGAGTGGCATCACGTTGCATGTACGTACAGCTTAGAGATGTTCTACCTTGGTAAAAGTTTCAGCAAAGTGAGCGCAAAAGCAGGGAAGGGGGCAAGCCAGCAAGGTGTCCCAGGGCTAAGCATTTTCTAATCCGAAATCAGAGGCCAAAACATGTGTTAGACACAAACCCAGTATCGGTATGAAATGATTATGCCAATTAAGGCTCGTTTGGACTCCAGTCCAAGCCCTTAATGTAGCTACAAGAAGACATTTGTACCTGTGCGCTGCACCTAGCAGAAACATTTGCTGACACAAAACTTTCTATTTTGGGACGCCTCCGAGGATTGCGGAATGGCGGATGCGTTTGGTGCACCCCTGTAGTTTATGTTATCAGCAGCTCTTTTTTTTCAACTGGTTGTAATATTTGAAGCAAACAGAGAGGAGGGTCATGAATTCATAACAGAGAGAAAAATTACAGCCATTCCAAAAAAAAATCACAGCCATTCCAAAAAAATCACAGCCATTTCTGAGGAGCAGTGATACAGAAAAACTCACCAAGCATTTTCCGAACGAGCCATTTTTCTTCGTGTCCATCTCAAGGACTTTGTTCCATCGGGAATTCGCGTGTCACCGGTATCAAGCGAATCTAGATGGAGAACCTACAGCAAAATGGTAAAACTAAGCCAGAGAGGAGAAATGGCAAATGCTGGTTGCCCCCGTATAATTGTTGCAAAAGACTGCTCACCACGAGATAGAAAAGGCAGCCCGTCACACTGTTCTTTCTGCCATGTGCACTAACAGACTTCCTTAGCTGCTCCACAACAAACTCGCACCAGTTCAGCTCCCTGATCGACCCGATGTCAAACAACGCTGGGAAGCACCGGGGGCTAATTCTTACACTAGTCATCCAGCAGAGGAAGCTTGAAATCACAAGCACCATGAAAGTCCGGAAGGAAATGATCGTCTGTGCACTTCATCTGCCAGAGAGATTTCTCTATGCTCGAGGCGGTAGGCGAGCGCGTGTTTGAAACACCAAGCTTGTTGAGCATGAACGAAGGAAGTGCTATCCTCATCCAGGGCGTATTTCACATCTCCCCCGCCGTTCGGGACTTGGGGATGCCCAGCACTAGTTCTATGCTCGCAGCAGTCGGTGTCAAATCGCTGGAGGAGCCAACGAACCCAAACGGAATGTAGGGCAGCCGATTCTCAGAAGGCCACCGAAGCTGGCATCCTCTATCATTTTGCGCTGCTCCGGGGTGAGGTGAGGGTACGGCCTTACGATTCTGATGGGTGATGCATGGTGCCGTGGCTCCTGAAAGACAAACAAAATGCGTGCCGGTGTGCCATTCATATATATATATATATATATATATATATATATATATATATATATATAATAACTAACAAACATGAAAAGGGAAGGGAAAATGTGGTGCAGGGCCGACATGGGAAGTGCACATTTTTATCACCTTGTCGGCCTGTGCATTGGAGTCGCTTGCTGCCCCTGATTTCCCGGGCTTATATTTCCTTCTGAGACCAGCTCGGCCCATCTTTCACCCCCAGTTTATATTCTGATGGTAGCAACAAGTAATCACGGAATCTTCCTGGTCCACTCTAATTGAGCAAGCGCGAATTCCGGCCCACAGGCCCACTCTAGGCGCATTTTGGTATTAATAACTCGTTAATTACGGCCCAAGCGCAGAATAATGCTGCAGACACTGAACCTCAGCTTTCTCATCACCAAAATAAAAAGAAGAAAAACCTCAACTAACATAAATATTCCAAAGAAATCACGTCTATTAGTATATACCGTGGAGTGGCAAACAGAACCTTCGGCTGTTTCTTTTAACATAAAATAAAAAAAGCAGTGATGTGGAGAATAAGGTTGCGTCTCGATTGGCGTGCAGGAAGGTCGGTTGGTGGTCATCTGCTCTTTCTATTTCTGCTTTCCTTATAAGGCTCTGATCTTCTTATACAATGGCGGAACCAGGATGATGCAAGAGAACCAAAATTCTAGCGTGCTTGCTTCACCATGCAAAAAATGCGCCGGCCGGTCGTCGTTGAACAAGTGTGACTCCTTTTGGCCATCCGTTAATCGGATCTCCTGTCCTAATTCAGATCGGGTTTACGGCCTGCTGATCTCTGGAAATACATACACTCTTGCTAATTAAACAACGTCTTGTTGCATGCTTAAAGTTTGTAGCGGTGTACTTCCTTTTTTTGTGCTGCAAACTTTTAGCAGTCTCTTATCGCATCGGAATCAGATGTGCCACGTCCCACGTTAGTCGGCGAATCCCGACCCTAAAGCGTAAGCATGCGGCCAACTAAATAAACTAATAACAAAAGCTAGTACAAAGCAAAGCAAACGGCCGGGCACGATTAGAGCCGCGACAGAAGCTTATCCCAATGGTTTAAACAAAGGGCAGGGTGATTAATTAGTCATTTAAGCATGGCCATAAGCAGAGAATCAGTCCGTGTCACTAAAACACGTTAGAGTAGCTATCTTCTTGCACAAAAGAAGTGGTAGACTACGAGTAGTTTCAGTGCGATTCCGAGTGATGAGCAGAGCAGGTGATTACGCAGGAGCCAGAGGACGGTAGGGTGGTTAGGGCTCCGGTATAGATGGCGTCTGAGCAACGCGAACAATTGGATTAGAATAAGTTAAGGACACGTATGTGAGATGATTATATATGAGTTACAAACTACAAATAATACAATAGACAAGCCACTATGATTCTATGAATTGTTTGAGGGCAGTCTAAAAGGCATCCAATTGTTGAATGGCATATATGTCCATATGTAATAGACGATATACCTCTACAGTTGAAAAAAATACTGTATAAAAAATTGCTCTCATACTCAAATAGACCATCTGTTAATCACTGAATGGCATATCTTTCTCCCTCCCACGTCAAATAAATCACATATGTGGTACTTCTTCTAGACAGTCACACCTTATAAGAACTGTGGCGGCGCCAGCGGGTATTCCTTGGAATACCCATTATTTTGGTTAAAGAAACAAATATGTATGTTGTTATGGAAAAAAAACGACAAAGACAAAGAGAAAAGCTTCTACATCCACCCCAAATCCTCCTTGCTATGGATTTATATAGTACTATATATTATTACGTATTTGCATTGCATAATTTTGTCTATATGAATACGTCTCATGCATCATCCTGGTTCCGCCATTGTATAAGAAGATCAGAGCCTTATAAGGAAAGCAGAAATAGAAAGAGCAGATGACCACCAACCGACCTTCCTGCACGCCAATCGAGACGCAACCTTATTCTCCACATCACTGCTTTTTTTATTTTATGTTAAAAGAAACAGCCGAAGGTTCTGTTTGCCACTCCACGGTATATACTAATAGACGTGATTTCTTTGGAATATTTATGTTAGTTGAGGTTTTTCTTCTTTTTATTTTGGTGATGAGAAAGCTGAGGTTCAGTGTCTGCAGCATTATTCTGCGCTTGGGCCGTAATTAACGAGTTATTAATACCAAAATGCGCCTAGAGTGGGCCTGTGGGCCGGAATTCGCGCTTGCTCAATTAGAGTGGACCAGGAAGATTCCGTGATTACTTGTTGCTACCATCAGAATATAAACTGGGGGTGAAAGATGGGCCGAGCTGGTCTCAGAAGGAAATATAAGCCCGGGAAATCAGGGGCAGCAAGCGACTCCAATGCACAGGCCGACAAGGTGATAAAAATGTGCACTTCCCATGTCGGCCCTGCACCACATTTTCCCTTCCCTTTTCATGTTTGTTAGTTATTATATATATATATATATATATATATATATATATATATATATATATATGAATGGCACACCGGCACGCATTTTGTTTGTCTTTCAGGAGCCACGGCACCATGCATCACCCATCAGAATCGTAAGGCCGTACCCTCACCTCACCCCGGAGCAGCGCAAAATGATAGAGGATGCCAGCTTCGGTGGCCTTCTGAGAATCGGCTGCCCTACATTCCGTTTGGGTTCGTTGGCTCCTCCAGCGATTTGACACCGACTGCTGCGAGCATAGAACTAGTGCTGGGCATCCCCAAGTCCCGAACGGCGGGGGAGATGTGAAATACGCCCTGGATGAGGGATAGCACTTCCTTCGTTCATGCTCAACAAGCTTGGTGTTTCAAACACGCGCTCGCCTACCGCCTCGAGCATAGAGAAATCTCTCTGGCAGATGAAGTGCACAGACGATCATTTCCTTCCGGACTTTCATGGTGCTTGTGATTTCAAGCTTCCTCTGCTGGATGACTAGTGTAAGAATTAGCCCCCGGTGCTTCCCAGCGTTGTTTGACATCGGGTCGATCAGGGAGCTGAACTGGTGCGAGTTTGTTGTGGAGCAGCTAAGGAAGTCTGTTAGTGCACATGGCAGAAAGAACAGTGTGACGGGCTGCCTTTTCTATCTCGTGGTGAGCAGTCTTTTGCAACAATTATACGGGGGCAACCAGCATTTGCCATTTCTCCTCTCTGGCTTAGTTTACCATTTTGCTGTAGGTTCTCCATCTAGATTCGCTTGATACCGGTGACACGCGAATTCCCGATGGAACAAAGTCCTTGAGATGGACACGAAGAAAAATGGCTCGTTCGGAAAATGCTTGGTGAGTTTTTCTGTATCACTGCTCCTCAGAAATGGCTGTGATTTTTTTGGAATGGCTGTGATTTTTTTTTGGAATGGCTGTAATTTTTCTCTCTGTTATGAATTCATGACCCTCCTCTCTGTTTGCTTCAAATATTACAACCAGTTGAAAAAAAAGAGCTGCTGATAACATAAACTACAGGGGTGCACCAAACGCATCCGCCATTCCGCAATCCTCGGAGGCGTCCCAAAATAGAAAGTTTTGTGTCAGCAAATGTTTCTGCTAGGTGCAGCGCACAGGTACAAATGTCTTCTTGTAGCTACATTAAGGGCTTGGACTGGAGTCCAAACGAGCCTTAATTGGCATAATCATTTCATACCGATACTGGGTTTGTGTCTAACACATGTTTTGGCCTCTGATTTCGGATTAGAAAATGCTTAGCCCTGGGACACCTTGCTGGCTTGCCCCCTTCCCTGCTTTTGCGCTCACTTTGCTGAAACTTTTACCAAGGTAGAACATCTCTAAGCTGTACGTACATGCAACGTGATGCCACTCTGATGTTGCTGCAGTTGTTCAGCAGTTAGCACAATCCAAAATCGTAGTTGAGCTCTGGCCATACACCACTCAACAGTCATCGTTGGAAACAGGTCTCTCTTGCAGTAGTATTAACCGATACTCTCGTGGAGGAAGCTGGCAGGCTGCACGGTTTCTTGCTTGTATAAAATTGCGTGTGGTTCCAGTTTATTTCAGCTTGTTCGCTTGAACTTGTTTCAGCTTATTTCAGCTTATTCTCTCTCACAGAATACTATTGAATCAACCAAAATCAGTTCCAGCCAACAAGCCCAGTTTCTCGTCAGGGTTCTTCGGTGGTTGGTCTCGACGCACGCTTGACCACACCACCGTCTCTTCTCCATGCTATTTTGATTCCAGGAAATTTAACTGAACTCTTCTGCCCGGACCCCTGGAGTATATTCACGTCCTAACTGAACGGACATGGTCAAAATTCTAGACTGAGGGTGCTGTATCCAGGACGTTTCCAGAGCTCTGAAAATCTGTTTGCATTCCTAAGAAGTCGAATCGCCTTATCGCCGTCTTCTCCAAAATGGCACCACTGTTTTCACCAGTTTTCTGCCGTGTGCTCCTTGCATTCGGCGCATCCCCATCAACACCAGTCCATGCTCGTTTTGAAAGATTTGATTGCTCCTCATTACGCCCATTCCGTGTTTCTTGAGTCTCCTTCGGAAAAATCTAATAAGTCATGGCCTGAACCTTAGCCTGCTCCCTGTCCAGATTTAGTCACTCCGTCTCCAGCTGTCCATATACTGTCTTGCTACGTTTCTGCTGTCTGCTATTGAACTCGTCTTGTTCCCAGCAGTCAGGATCATCCTCAGAGGAGTAGTCCTTGCTACCTCCATCTACAGAACTTTCATCTCCGTACTCGTCGGCAGATGTGTCTTCTTGTCCTCGGTTGGCAGCTCAGAACTATCTTCTGGGAGCACGCCTTGTATCCCTCGGTTCTCATTCTTCTCCACGTTATTAGCAGTGTTATTTTCTTGGTGGGCCGGCCTGCTATCTCTGCCAGCTTCTTCGAGTGTAGAGACCTCATTCATGAACTTCGAGAGAGCATTTGTGATACTTGCACAAAGCTTCCCTACGGCATTGCATAAGCATAACAAATTCTTCTAGCGGCCAAAACATGTGTTAGACACAAACCCAGTATCGGTATGAAATGATTATGCCAATTAAGGCTCGTTTGGACTCCAGTCCAAGCCCTTAATGTAGCTACAAGAAGACATTTGTACCTGTGCGCTGCACCTAGCAGAAACATTTGCTGACACAAAACTTTCTATTTTGGGACGCCTCCGAGGATTGCGGAATGGCGGATGCGTTTGGTGCACCCCTGTAGTTTATGTTATCAGCAGCTCTTTTTTTTCAACTGGTTGTAATATTTGAAGCAAACAGAGAGGAGGGTCATGAATTCATAACAGAGAGAAAAATTACAGCCATTCCAAAAAAAAATCACAGCCATTCCAAAAAAAATCACAGCCATTTCTGAGGAGCAGTGATACAGAAAAACTCACCAAGCATTTTCCGAACGAGCCATTTTTCTTCGTGTCCATCTCAAGGACTTTGTTCCATCGGGAATTCGCGTGTCACCGGTATCAAGCGAATCTAGATGGAGAACCTACAGCAAAATGGTAAAACTAAGCCAGAGAGGAGAAATGGCAAATGCTGGTTGCCCCCGTATAATTGTTGCAAAAGACTGCTCACCACGAGATAGAAAAGGCAGCCCGTCACACTGTTCTTTCTGCCATGTGCACTAACAGACTTCCTTAGCTGCTCCACAACAAACTCGCACCAGTTCAGCTCCCTGATCGACCCGATGTCAAACAACGCTGGGAAGCACCGGGGGCTAATTCTTACACTAGTCATCCAGCAGAGGAAGCTTGAAATCACAAGCACCATGAAAGTCCGGAAGGAAATGATCGTCTGTGCACTTCATCTGCCAGAGAGATTTCTCTATGCTCGAGGCGGTAGGCGAGCGCGTGTTTGAAACACCAAGCTTGTTGAGCATGAACGAAGGAAGTGCTATCCCTCATCCAGGGCGTATTTCACATCTCCCCCGCCGTTCGGGACTTGGGGATGCCCAGCACTAGTTCTATGCTCGCAGCAGTCGGTGTCAAATCGCTGGAGGAGCCAACGAACCCAAACGGAATGTAGGGCAGCCGATTCTCAGAAGGCCACCGAAGCTGGCATCCTCTATCATTTTGCGCTGCTCCGGGGTGAGGTGAGGGTACGGCCTTACGATTCTGATGGGTGATGCATGGTGCCGTGGCTCCTGAAAGACAAACAAAATGCGTGCCGGTGTGCCATTCATATATATATATATATATATATATATATATATATATATATATATATAATAACTAACAAACATGAAAAGGGAAGGGAAAATGTGGTGCAGGGCCGACATGGGAAGTGCACATTTTTATCACCTTGTCGGCCTGTGCATTGGAGTCGCTTGCTGCCCCTGATTTCCCGGGCTTATATTTCCTTCTGAGACCAGCTCGGCCCATCTTTCACCCCCAGTTTATATTCTGATGGTAGCAACAAGTAATCACGGAATCTTCCTGGTCCACTCTAATTGAGCAAGCGCGAATTCCGGCCCACAGGCCCACTCTAGGCGCATTTTGGTATTAATAACTCGTTAATTACGGCCCAAGCGCAGAATAATGCTGCAGACACTGAACCTCAGCTTTCTCATCACCAAAATAAAAAGAAGAAAAACCTCAACTAACATAAATATTCCAAAGAAATCACGTCTATTAGTATATACCGTGGAGTGGCAAACAGAACCTTCGGCTGTTTCTTTTAACATAAAATAAAAAAAGCAGTGATGTGGAGAATAAGGTTGCGTCTCGATTGGCGTGCAGGAAGGTCGGTTGGTGGTCATCTGCTCTTTCTATTTCTGCTTTCCTTATAAGGCTCTGATCTTCTTATACAATGGCGGAACCAGGATGATGCATGAGACGTATTCCATATAGACAAAATTATGCAATGCAAATACGTAATAATATATAGTACTATATAAATCCATAGCAAGGAGGATTTGGGGTGGATGTAGAAGCTTTTCTCTTTGTCTTTGTCGTTTTTTTTCCATAACAACATACATATTTGTTTCTTTAACCAAAATAATGGGTATTCCAAGGAATACCCGCTGGCGCCGCCACAGTTCTTATAAGGTGTGACTGTCTAGAAGAAGTACCACATATGTGATTTATTTGACGTGGGAGGGAGAAAGATATGCCATTCAGTGATTAACAGATGGTCTATTTGAGTATGAGAGCAATTTTTTATACAGTATTTTTTTCAACTGTAGAGGTATATCGTCTATTACATATGGACATATATGCCATTCAACAATTGGATGCCTTTTAGACTGCCCTCAAACAATTCATAGAATCATAGTGGCTTGTCTATTGTATTATTTGTAGTTTGTAACTCATATATAATCATCTCACATACGTGTCCTTAACTTATTCTAATCCAATTGTTCGCGTTGCTCAGACGCCATCTATACCGGAGCCCTAACCACCCTACCGTCCTCTGGCTCCTGCGTAATCACCTGCTCTGCTCATCACTCGGAATCGCACTGAAACTACTCGTAGTCTACCACTTCTTTTGTGCAAGAAGATAGCTACTCTAACGTGTTTTAGTGACACGGACTGATTCTCTGCTTATGGCCATGCTTAAATGACTAATTAA
Organism: Tripidium arundinaceum; assembly: GCA_030439765.1. Lineage (NCBI taxonomy): Eukaryota > Viridiplantae > Streptophyta > Magnoliopsida > Poales > Poaceae > Tripidium > Tripidium arundinaceum. Next base: position 8,086 of record JAHUYU010002640.1, on the reverse strand, counting down.
TCACCCTGCCCTTTGTTTAAACCATTGGGATAAGCTTCTGTCGCGGCTCTAATCGTGCCCGGCCGTTTGCTTTGCTTTGTACTAGCTTTTGTTATTAGTTTATTTAGTTGGCCGCATGCTTACGCTTTAGGGTCGGGATTCGCCGACTAACGTGGGACGTGGCACATCTGATTCCGAGTGATGAGCAGAGCAGGTGATTACGCAGGAGCCAGAGGACGGTAGGGTGGTTAGGGCTCCGGTATAGATGGCGTCTGAGCAACGCGAACAATTGGATTAGAATAAGTTAAGGACACGTATGTGAGATGATTATATATGAGTTACAAACTACAAATAATACAATAGACAAGCCACTATGATTCTATGAATTGTTTGAGGGCAGTCTAAAAGGCATCCAATTGTTGAATGGCATATATGTCCATATGTAATAGACGATATACCTCTACAGTTGAAAAAAATACTGTATAAAAAATTGCTCTCATACTCAAATAGACCATCTGTTAATCACTGAATGGCATATCTTTCTCCCTCCCACGTCAAATAAATCACATATGTGGTACTTCTTCTAGACAGTCACACCTTATAAGAACTGTGGCGGCGCCAGCGGGTATTCCTTGGAATACCCATTATTTTGGTTAAAGAAACAAATATGTATGTTGTTATGGAAAAAAAACGACAAAGACAAAGAGAAAAGCTTCTACATCCACCCCAAATCCTCCTTGCTATGGATTTATATAGTACTATATATTATTACGTATTTGCATTGCATAATTTTGTCTATATGGAATACGTCTCATGCATCATCCTGGTTCCGCCATTGTATAAGAAGATCAGAGCCTTATAAGGAAAGCAGAAATAGAAAGAGCAGATGACCACCAACCGACCTTCCTGCACGCCAATCGAGACGCAACCTTATTCTCCACATCACTGCTTTTTTTATTTTATGTTAAAAGAAACAGCCGAAGGTTCTGTTTGCCACTCCACGGTATATACTAATAGACGTGATTTCTTTGGAATATTTATGTTAGTTGAGGTTTTTCTTCTTTTTATTTTGGTGATGAGAAAGCTGAGGTTCAGTGTCTGCAGCATTATTCTGCGCTTGGGCCGTAATTAACGAGTTATTAATACCAAAATGCGCCTAGAGTGGGCCTGTGGGCCGGAATTCGCGCTTGCTCAATTAGAGTGGACCAGGAAGATTCCGTGATTACTTGTTGCTACCATCAGAATATAAACTGGGGGTGAAAGATGGGCCGAGCTGGTCTCAGAAGGAAATATAAGTCCGGGAAATCAGGGGCAGCAAGCGACTCCAATGCACAGGCCGACAAGGTGATAAAAATGTGCACTTCCCATGTCGGCCCTGCACCACATTTTCCCTTCCCTTTTCATGTTTGTTAGTTATTATATATATATATATATATATATATATATATATATATATATATATATGAATGGCACACCGGCACGCATTTTGTTTGTCTTTCAGGAGCCACGGCACCATGCATCACCCATCAGAATCGTAAGGCCGTACCCTCACCTCACCCCGGAGCAGCGCAAAATGATAGAGGATGCCAGCTTCGGTGGCCTTCTGAGAATCGGCTGCCCTACATTCCGTTTGGGTTCGTTGGCTCCTCCAGCGATTTGACACCGACTGCTGCGAGCATAGAACTAGTGCTGGGCATCCCCAAGTCCCGAACGGCGGGGGAGATGTGAAATACGCCCTGGATGAGGGATAGCACTTCCTTCGTTCATGCTCAACAAGCTTGGTGTTTCAAACACGCGCTCGCCTACCGCCTCGAGCATAGAGAAATCTCTCTGGCAGATGAAGTGCACAGACGATCATTTCCTTCCGGACTTTCATGGTGCTTGTGATTTCAAGCTTCCTCTGCTGGATGACTAGTGTAAGAATTAGCCCCCGGTGCTTCCCAGCGTTGTTTGACATCGGGTCGATCAGGGAGCTGAACTGGTGCGAGTTTGTTGTGGAGCAGCTAAGGAAGTCTGTTAGTGCACATGGCAGAAAGAACAGTGTGACGGGCTGCCTTTTCTATCTCGTGGTGAGCAGTCTTTTGCAACAATTATACGGGGGCAACCAGCATTTGCCATTTCTCCTCTCTGGCTTAGTTTTACCATTTTGCTGTAGGTTCTCCATCTAGATTCGCTTGATACCGTTTCCCCCAACACCCCATGTGCGGGGGAACACTAAACTAAACGCCCCTGCACACGCGTATCCAGTCACCCGCCCCACCATGTCCTGCTGCCGTGCCCTAATCTAATCATTTGGCAATGCATCGTTAATCTAATGGGGGTGAAGATCGTTGTTGACCCGGGGAGCCCACGCGGACGGCCTCAGCTTAACTCCGGGAGCGAAAGCTGCATGCAAAGCTGACGGCCGGGTGGCCTGGCCTCTGATTTCGGATTAGAAAATGCTTAGCCCTGGGACACCTTGCTGGCTTGCCCCCTTCCCTGCTTTTGCGCTCACTTTGCTGAACAACTGCAGCAACATCAGAGTGGCATCACGTTGCATGTACGTACAGCTTAGAGATGTTCTACCTTGGTAAAAGTTTCAGCAAAGTGAGCGCAAAAGCAGGGAAGGGGGCAAGCCAGCAAGGTGTCCCAGGGCTAAGCATTTTCTAATCCGAAATCAGAGGCCAGGCCACCCGGCCGTCAGCTTTGCATGCAGCTTTCGCTCCCGGAGTTAAGCTGAGGCCGTCCGCGTGGGCTCCCCGGGTCAACAACGATCTTCACCCCCATTAGATTAACGATGCATTGCCAAATGATTAGATTAGGGCACGGCAGCAGGACATGGTGGGGCGGGTGACTGGATACGCGTGTGCAGGGGCGTTTAGTTTAGTGTTCCCCCGCACATGGGGTGTTGGGGGAAACGGTATCAAGCGAATCTAGATGGAGAACCTACAGCAAAATGGTAAAACTAAGCCAGAGAGGAGAAATGGCAAATGCTGGTTGCCCCCGTATAATTGTTGCAAAAGACTGCTCACCACGAGATAGAAAAGGCAGCCCGTCACACTGTTCTTTCTGCCATGTGCACTAACAGACTTCCTTAGCTGCTCCACAACAAACTCGCACCAGTTCAGCTCCCTGATCGACCCGATGTCAAACAACGCTGGGAAGCACCGGGGGCTAATTCTTACACTAGTCATCCAGCAGAGGAAGCTTGAAATCACAAGCACCATGAAAGTCCGGAAGGAAATGATCGTCTGTGCACTTCATCTGCCAGAGAGATTTCTCTATGCTCGAGGCGGTAGGCGAGCGCGTGTTTGAAACACCAAGCTTGTTGAGCATGAACGAAGGAAGTGCTATCCCTCATCCAGGGCGTATTTCACATCTCCCCCGCCGTTCGGGACTTGGGGATGCCCAGCACTAGTTCTATGCTCGCAGCAGTCGGTGTCAAATCGCTGGAGGAGCCAACGAACCCAAACGGAATGTAGGGCAGCCGATTCTCAGAAGGCCACCGAAGCTGGCATCCTCTATCATTTTGCGCTGCTCCGGGGTGAGGTGAGGGTACGGCCTTACGATTCTGATGGGTGATGCATGGTGCCGTGGCTCCTGAAAGACAAACAAAATGCGTGCCGGTGTGCCATTCATATATATATATATATATATATATATATATATATATATATATATAATAACTAACAAACATGAAAAGGGAAGGGAAAATGTGGTGCAGGGCCGACATGGGAAGTGCACATTTTTATCACCTTGTCGGCCTGTGCATTGGAGTCGCTTGCTGCCCCTGATTTCCCGGACTTATATTTCCTTCTGAGACCAGCTCGGCCCATCTTTCACCCCCAGTTTATATTCTGATGGTAGCAACAAGTAATCACGGAATCTTCCTGGTCCACTCTAATTGAGCAAGCGCGAATTCCGGCCCACAGGCCCACTCTAGGCGCATTTTGGTATTAATAACTCGTTAATTACGGCCCAAGCGCAGAATAATGCTGCAGACACTGAACCTCAGCTTTCTCATCACCAAAATAAAAAGAAGAAAAACCTCAACTAACATAAATATTCCAAAGAAATCACGTCTATTAGTATATACCGTGGAGTGGCAAACAGAACCTTCGGCTGTTTCTTTTAACATAAAATAAAAAAAGCAGTGATGTGGAGAATAAGGTTGCGTCTCGATTGGCGTGCAGGAAGGTCGGTTGGTGGTCATCTGCTCTTTCTATTTCTGCTTTCCTTATAAGGCTCTGATCTTCTTATACAATGGCGGAACCAGGATGATGCATGAGACGTATTCCATATAGACAAAATTATGCAATGCAAATACGTAATAATATATAGTACTATATAAATCCATAGCAAGGAGGATTTGGGGTGGATGTAGAAGCTTTTCTCTTTGTCTTTGTCGTTTTTTTTCCATAACAACATACATATTTGTTTCTTTAACCAAAATAATGGGTATTCCAAGGAATACCCGCTGGCGCCGCCACAGTTCTTATAAGGTGTGACTGTCTAGAAGAAGTACCACATATGTGATTTATTTGACGTGGGAGGGAGAAAGATATGCCATTCAGTGATTAACAGATGGTCTATTTGAGTATGAGAGCAATTTTTTATACAGTATTTTTTTCAACTGTAGAGGTATATCGTCTATTACATATGGACATATATGCCATTCAACAATTGGATGCCTTTTAGACTGCCCTCAAACAATTCATAGAATCATAGTGGCTTGTCTATTGTATTATTTGTAGTTTGTAACTCATATATAATCATCTCACATACGTGTCCTTAACTTATTCTAATCCAATTGTTCGCGTTGCTCAGACGCCATCTATACCGGAGCCCTAACCACCCTACCGTCCTCTGGCTCCTGCGTAATCACCTGCTCTGCTCATCACTCGGAATCAGATGTGCCACGTCCCACGTTAGTCGGCGAATCCCGACCCTAAAGCGTAAGCATGCGGCCAACTAAATAAACTAATAACAAAAGCTAGTACAAAGCAAAGCAAACGGCCGGGCACGATTAGAGCCGCGACAGAAGCTTATCCCAATGGTTTAAACAAAGGGCAGGGTGATTAATTAGTCATTTAAGCATGGCCATAAGCAGAGAATCAGTCCGTGTCACTAAAACACGTTAGAGTAGCTATCTTCTTGCACAAAAGAAGTGGTAGACTACGAGTAGTTTCAGTGCGATTCCGAGTGATGAGCAGAGCAGGTGATTACGCAGGAGCCAGAGGACGGTAGGGGTGGTTAGGGCTCCGGTATAGATGGCGTCTGAGCAACGCGAACAATTGGATTAGAATAAGTTAAGGACACGTATGTGAGATGATTATATATGAGTTACAAACTACAAATAATACAATAGACAAGCCACTATGATTCTATGAATTGTTTGAGGGCAGTCTAAAAGGCATCCAATTGTTGAATGGCATATATGTCCATATGTAATAGACGATATACCTCTACAGTTGAAAAAAATACTGTATAAAAAATTGCTCTCATACTCAAATAGACCATCTGTTAATCACTGAATGGCATATCTTTCTCCTCCCACGTCAAATAAATCACATATGTGGTACTTCTTCTAGACAGTCACACCTTATAAGAACTGTGGCGGCGCCAGCGGGTATTCCTTGGAATACCCATTATTTTGGTTAAAGAAACAAATATGTATGTTGTTATGGAAAAAAAACGACAAAGACAAAGAGAAAAGCTTCTACATCCACCCCAAATCCTCCTTGCTATGGATTTATATAGTACTATATATTATTACGTATTTGCATTGCATAATTTTGTCTATATGGAATACGTCTCATGCATCATCCTGGTTCCGCCATTGTATAAGAAGATCAGAGCCTTATAAGGAAAGCAGAAATAGAAAGAGCAGATGACCACCAACCGACCTTCCTGCACGCCAATCGAGACGCAACCTTATTCTCCACATCACTGCTTTTTTATTTTATGTTAAAAGAAACAGCCGAAGGTTCTGTTTGCCACTCCACGGTATATACTAATAGACGTGATTTCTTTGGAATATTTATGTTAGTTGAGGTTTTTCTTCTTTTTATTTTGGTGATGAGAAAGCTGAGGTTCAGTGTCTGCAGCATTATTCTGCGCTTGGGCCGTAATTAACGAGTTATTAATACCAAAATGCGCCTAGAGTGGGCCTGTGGGCCGGAATTCGCGCTTGCTCAATTAGAGTGGACCAGGAAGATTCCGTGATTACTTGTTGCTACCATCAGAATATAAACTGGGGGTGAAAGATGGGCCGAGCTGGTCTCAGAAGGAAATATAAGCCCGGGAAATCAGGGGCAGCAAGCGACTCCAATGCACAGGCCGACAAGGTGATAAAAATGTGCACTTCCCATGTCGGCCCTGCACCACATTTTCCCTTCCCTTTTCATGTTTGTTAGTTATTATATATATATATATATATATATATATATATATATATATATATGAATGGCACACCGGCACGCATTTTGTTTGTCTTTCAGGAGCCACGGCACCATGCATCACCCATCAGAATCGTAAGGCCGTACCCTCACCTCACCCCGGAGCAGCGCAAAATGATAGAGGATGCCAGCTTCGGTGGCCTTCTGAGAATCGGCTGCCCTACATTCCGTTTGGGTTCGTTGGCTCCTCCAGCGATTTGACACCGACTGCTGCGAGCATAGAACTAGTGCTGGGCATCCCCAAGTCCCGAACGGCGGGGGAGATGTGAAATACGCCCTGGATGAGGGATAGCACTTCCTTCGTTCATGCTCAACAAGCTTGGTGTTTCAAACACGCGCTCGCCTACCGCCTCGAGCATAGAGAAATCTCTCTGGCAGATGAAGTGCACAGACGATCATTTCCTTCCGGACTTTCATGGTGCTTGTGATTTCAAGCTTCCTCTGCTGGATGACTAGTGTAAGAATTAGCCCCCGGTGCTTCCCAGCGTTGTTTGACATCGGGTCGATCAGGGAGCTGAACTGGTGCGAGTTTGTTGTGGAGCAGCTAAGGAAGTCTGTTAGTGCACATGGCAGAAAGAACAGTGTGACGGGCTGCCTTTTCTATCTCGTGGTGAGCAGTCTTTTGCAACAATTATACGGGGGCAACCAGCATTTGCCATTTCTCCTCTCTGGCTTAGTTTTACCATTTTGCTGTAGGTTCTCCATCTAGATTCGCTTGATACCGTTTCCCCCCAACACCCCATGTGCGGGGGAACACTAAACTAAACGCCCCTGCACACGCGTATCCAGTCACCCGCCCCACCATGTCCTGCTGCCGTGCCCTAATCTAATCATTTGGCAATGCATCGTTAATCTAATGGGGGTGAAGATCGTTGTTGACCCGGGGAGCCCACGCGGACGGCCTCAGCTTAACTCCGGGAGCGAAAGCTGCATGCAAAGCTGACGGCCGGGTGGCCTGGCCTCTGATTTCGGATTAGAAAATGCTTAGCCCTGGGACACCTTGCTGGCTTGCCCCCTTCCCTGCTTTTGCGCTCACTTTGCTGAAACTTTTACCAAGGTAGAACATCTCTAAGCTGTACGTACATGCAACGTGATGCCACTCTGATGTTGCTGCAGTTGTTCAGCAGTTAGCACAATCCAAAATCGTAGTTGAGCTCTGGCCATACACCACTCAACAGTCATCGTTGGAAACAGGTCTCTCTTGCAGTAGTATTAACCGATACTCTCGTGGAGGAAGCTGGCAGGCTGCACGGTTTCTTGCTTGTATAAAATTGCGTGTGGTTCCAGTTTATTTCAGCTTGTTCGCTTGAACTTGTTTCAGCTTATTTCAGCTTATTCTCTCTCACAGAATACTATTGAATCAACCAAAATCAGTTCCAGCCAACAAGCCCAGTTTCTCGTCAGGGTTCTTCGGTGGTTGGTCTCGACGCACGCTTGACCACACCACCGTCTCTTCTCCATGCTATTTTGATTCCAGGAAATTTAACTGAACTCTTCTGCCCGGACCCCTGGAGTATATTCACGTCCTAACTGAACGGACATGGTCAAAATTCTAGACTGAGGGTGCTGTATCCAGGACGTTTTCCAGAGCTCTGAAAATCTGTTTGCATTCCTAAGAAGTCGAATCGCCTTATCGCCGTCTTCTCCAAAATGGCACCACTGTTTTCACC
>JAHUYU010000702.1:0-19024 GCA_030439765.1 Tripidium arundinaceum | reverse complement strand
CCTACCAGATTATTGGAAGGAGTGGAAGAGTAGCCTACAAGCTACAGTTACCGCCAGAAATGAATGCTATTTTCAATGTCTTTCACGTCTCCCAACTGAAGAAGTGTCTGCGTGTTCTGGAAGAAAGGATTGACGTCGCAGATATCAAACTACAGTCCGACCTAACGTATGAAGAAAAGCCTGTACAAATTGTGGACAGTAGAGAGAGAGTAACTCGAAGACGAGTGATCAGGTTCTACAAGGTGGTGTGGAATAATCAGAGTGAGAGAGATCCAACGTGGGAAAGGGAGGATTATTTACGTGAAGTCTACCCCTCTTTTTATGAAAAATGGTAGGTCACTTAAAATCTCGGGACGAGATTCCTTTAAGGGGGGAGGGCTGTAACATCCCAGATGTTGAGCTTCACATTTTGCATTGGCATTAGCATGATCATGAAGCATCATTCATCATATGGCATCATGCACATGAAATCATACATGGTTATCTTATCTTTTACATGAAATATTTGATCTATGTGCTTAATTGGTGAGTATGGTTTATGCTTTTCTTTTAAACAATGGATGTTTGGTCACCAAAACACCTTAGCTACACTTAGGGTAGCAAATGGAGCAATGTTCATATTGGTGATGTGGTCTAATTATGCTTTTAAGTGTTGGTTTGACTAATATTGACCTAGGACCTCTTCTGTTTGACCTGTTTGAAACAGTAGCATAGAATGTTTGCATGGCTGTGCACCCTTAATGAAAGTTGTAGCAAGTTTCATATGGAACAAACTTTGTTTAAGGGTCATGTCATGAAAATGTGCCTAACATTGTCAAAATGTGCTCAAAAGATGAAAATCAGTGCTACTTTGCAACTCAAAAAGTTTCTAAGTCCTAAATGGTTTTCAGTTTCGATGTACCCCTCTTAGTTGTGTTGTAGATTGAAAACTAGATTGAGTTAGACCTTAATCCTTAAAGCAAAGATGTTGTACTCATGTAGCTCTACAAGTTATATTAGTGAAGTTTTTGCAAAGGACGGCTAGATTAGGAGTTAGAGGATGCTAAACATAGGCTGTCAGTCGGCTAATGGCTGGACTGAACCGGCCGGCCGCGTTCAAACCGGCCGCGGCAGTCGCCGACCATGGCAGGCCGCGCGCGCCGCGTGGCAGCCGTACACCGATGTCAGCCCCACCACCGCGGCTGAGCTCGGCGTTAAGGGGCCCCGCACCCACCGCGCACTCACTCTCCACCCTCGCGCTCTCTGCTCCCTCTCTCGATCACACCGAAGTGGAGGAGCGAAGCACAGCGCCGCCGCCGTGCTTCCGCTGGCCGCACACGCCACCACCGCAGCACCACCGCCTCCTTTGCCTTACACATTGCTCTGCCGGCTCGCGCTCCATCTCCCCGACCAGTTTGCAGCACTTGCAGAGCTCATGTGAGGGCCCTTGGGCCATTGCCGGACCTTCGCCGCCGTTGCCATGGCCGCCGAGCTCGGGTCCACCGTGGCCAGAGCAGCTCCGACCACCTCCCTCTCTACTTTTTAGTGCATTGAAATTGTTAGGGTTCATAGATGGTGGAATCGAGGTTGGTTTGGCCGTTTAAGTCCCCAGCTCGCCGGAACGGACCGGCGCACCGTGCGCGTCCGCCATGACCGCCGCCGCGTTCGAGCTCGCTGCCGGGAAGCTCGTTCGCTCTCTCTCTCTCCGGTTGCTTGTCTAGAGTAGCTTAGGTGTAGATCTAGCGTAGGGCGTGACCTTACCGCCAATGGCGACCTCGCCGGAGCAAAACACGGAGCACCGCGCTGCCATGCTCTCACTGCCGTGCCGCCATGCACGTGGCCGAGCTCACTGGCACCATCCCAAACCCTAACTTCTACCTTACAGCACCGCTAGGATCCCGTGTAGCCATAGCAAGTCTCGCCCGAGCACGTCATGGTCGGAAACGGCCGGCGCACCGTCGCGCGCCTCCGTCGTGCCACCATTACCGCCGGCGAGCACGCTCCGCCGCACCTTCCGTCCAACCACTGCCACCAATCGACGCGTCTTGGCGAGTTGCGTTCAGAGGTGGTGACGCTACCGCCGGAGACCTACCGTCGGTGAGTAACCGCCAGCCGAGCACCGCCCCTGTCCTCTGCGGCACTGACCCGTGGGGCCCAGCCGTCAGCCCCCGGTGTTGTTTTTGTTTTTCTTTTTATTTGTTTTCCAGAAATTTATGCAATGCTTGTAAATTCTTTATCTGGAGTTTTAGTGATCCAAATTGAGTGATTCCAATTTTGTTAGCTTTGTCTTGAGAAATACTACATGTTAAAAATATAAAACTTGCCATGATTAGTGATAAATTATTTAGTTATAATTTATTTTGTTAACTGCTATTTATCTTAGAAAATGCATAACTAAATATTGGTAAGGGCTAAAAATGTGATTCCAATTTTGTTAATCTTGTCTTGACATGATTTAGCTAGGAAAAATATTAAACCCACAGTAAGCATGGTTAAATTAGGCTTTTGCATTTTTGCTTAATTAAATGCTTTACCTTGTGAATTTTGTAGAGAAAAATATGTGGATTATTTAAGCATGAATCTTTTTGTACTATGTTCTTGTGCTTTGAAGAAAGTAAGAAAAATAGGAAATCTGTTGTTTGATACTTTTCACTGTACTAAGTATTTTTGAGTAAAATTAAATCTGTTAGCTTATTATTTTTGTGTAGGCTACTGTACTTATCCAAATGATACGAAATGTTTACAGTAGACTATTAAAGGAAAAATTAAGCTTCTGTAATTTTATTAGATTTTTCTAGGAAACAAAAGTAGTAGTTCCAGTTTTATCCTATTTTATGTAGGGATAGATGAATACTTAAGAAGGTAATTAAGGGTAACCATGATGCTTTTTGACTTAGATTAGGGTTATGCAAACTGTGGTTCTGTTTTGTATGCCCAGTTGACTTGTTTGTTTGTTTTGAGTTTGTATTAGTTTGAGCCTTGTATGTATGTATGTGTATTGCACTAGTAATTTACTTAAGTGTGAGCTTAATGTTTAGTTATAGATGCTTAGGCTAACTCAGGTAGCTTGCTAGCTGCAGGCATTAGGCCTCTTACCGAAGATGAACAACTTTATCTTAGGTTGTTAGAGAAGGGTGAGTGAGTACATGTTTACTTTACTAAGGAAGAGATATGCACCTACTCGGTCAATTCAAATAAACTAACATCATTATGTACCTTGCTACTTTACGTAACATACGCATGTGCATCTCATCATATCATTCTCGCATGGCATCTCTTTTGCATTCATGATGTTCATTTTGTGCATATGCACGCCATAGGTGTTCCGGAAGGGGTGACACTTCTCGAGTTCAAACCCGTGGGCCTGGAACCACAAGGGGAGCAACAAGCAACTCCGGAACAGGAGGTTCAGGCACGAGAAGGATCCCACCCAGAAGATCTTCCTGAGAGCCCTAACCACCATCCTTCCTCGTTTCTCAAAGGCAAGCCCCGGAGCATTCTAAGTCAAAAAGCATCATGGTTACCCTTAATTACCTTCTTAAGTATTCATCTATCCCTACATAAAATAGGATAAAACTGGAACTACTACTTTTGTTTCCTAGAAAAATCTAATAAAATTACAGAAGCTTAATTTTTCCTTTAATAGTCTACTGTAAACATTTCGTATCATTTGGATAAGTACAGTAGCCTACACAAAAATAATAAGCTAACAGATTTAATTTTACTCAAAAATACTTAGTACAGTGAAAAGTATCAAACAACAGATTTCCTATTTTTCTTACTTTCTTCAAAGCACAAGAACATAGTACAAAAAGATTCATGCTTAAATAATCCACATATTTTTCTCTACAAAATTCACAAGGTAAAGCATTTTATATTAAGCAAAAATGCAAAAGCCTAATTTAACCATGCTTACTGTGGGTTTAATATTTTTCCTAGCTAAATCATGTCAAGACAAGATTAACAAAATTGGAATCACATTTTTAGCCCTTACCAATATTTAGTTATGCATTTTCTAAGATAAATAGCAGTTAACAAAATAAATTATAACTAAATAATTTATCACTAATCATGGCAAGTTTTATATTTTTAACATGTAGTATTTCTCAAGACAAAGCTAACAAAATTGGAATCACTCAATTTGGATCACTAAAACTCCAGATAAAGAATTTACAAGCATTGCATAAATTTCTGGAAAACAAATAAAAAGAAAAACAAAAACAACACCGGGGGCTGACGGCTGGGCCCCACGGGTCAGTGCCGCAGAGGACAGGGGCGGTGCTCGGCTGGCGGTTACTCACCGACGGTAGGTCTCCGGCGGTAGCGTCACCACCTCTGAACGCAACTCGCCAAGACGCGTCGATTGGTGGCAGTGGTTGGACGGAAGGTGCGGCGGAGCGTGCTCGCCGGCGGTAATGGTGGCACGACGGAGGCGCGCGACGGTGCGCCGGCCGTTTCCGACCATGACGTGCTCGGGCGAGACTTGCTATGGCTACACGGGATCCTAGCGGTGCTGTAAGGTAGAAGTTAGGGTTTGGGATGGTGCCAGTGAGCTCGGCCACGTGCATGGCGGCACGGCAGTGAGAGCATGGCAGCGCGGTGCTCCGTGTTTTGCTCCGGCGAGGTCGCCATTGGCGGTAAGGTCACGCCCTACGCTAGATCTACACCTAAGCTACTCTAGACAAGCAACCGGAGAGAGAGAGAGCGAACGAGCTTCCCGGCAGCGAGCTCGAACGCGGCGGCGGTCATGGCGGACGCGCACGGTGCGCCGGTCCGTTCCGGCGAGCTGGGGACTTAAACGGCCAAACCAACCTCGATTCCACCATCTATGAACCCTAACAATTTCAATGCACTAAAAAGTAGAGAGGGAGGTGGTCGGAGCTGCTCTGGCCACGGTGGACCCGAGCTCGGCGGCCATGGCAACGGCGGCGAAGGTCCGGCAATGGCCCAAGGGCCCTCACATGAGCTCTGCAAGTGCTGCAAACTGGTCGGGGAGATGGAGCGCGAGCCGGCAGAGCAATGTGTAAGGCAAAGGAGGCGGTGGTGCTGCGGTGGTGGCGTGTGCGGCCAGCGGAAGCACGGCGGCGGCGCTGTGCTTCGCTCCTCCACTTCGGTGTGATCGAGAGAGGGAGCAGAGAGCGCGAGGGTGGAGAGTGAGTGCGCGGTGGGTGCGGGGCCCCTTAACGCCGAGCTCAGCCGCGGTGGTGGGGCTGACATCGGTGTACGGCTGCCACGCGGCGCGCGCGGCCTGCCATGGTCGGCGACTGCCGCGGCCGGTTTGAACGCGGCCGGCCGGTTCAGTCCAGCCATTAGCCGACTGACAGCCTATGTTTAGCATCCTCTAACTCCTAATCTAGCCGTCCTTTGCAAAAACTTCACTAATATAACTTGTAGAGCTACATGAGTACAACATCTTTGCTTTAAGGATTAAGGTCTAACTCAATCTAGTTTTCAATCTACAACACAACTAAGAGGGGTACATCGAAACTGAAAACCATTTAGGACTTAGAAACTTTTTGAGTTGCAAAGTAGCACTGATTTTCATCTTTTGAGCACATTTTGACAATGTTAGGCACATTTTCATGACATGACCCTTAAACAAAGTTTGTTCCATATGAAACTTGCTACAACTTTCATTAAGGGTGCACAGCCATGCAAACATTCTATGCTACTGTTTCAAACAGGTCAAACAGAAGAGGTCCTAGGTCAATATTAGTCAAACCAACACTTAAAAGCATAATTAGACCACATCACCAATATGAACATTGCTCCATTTGCTACCCTAAGTGTAGCTAAGGTGTTTTGGTGACCAAACATCCATTGTTTAAAAGAAAAGCCTGTACAAATTGTGGACAGTAGAGAGAGAGTAACTCGAAGACGAGTGATCAGGTTCTACAAGGTGGTGTGGAATAATCAGAGTGAGAGAGATCCAACGTGGGAAAGGGAGGATTATTTACGTGAAGTCTACCCCTCTTTTTATGAAAAATGGTAGGTCACTTAAAATCTCGGGACGAGATTCCTTTAAGGGGGGAGGGCTGTAACATCCCAGATGTTGAGCTTCACATTTTGCATTGGCATTAGCATGATCATGAAGCATCATTCATCATATGGCATCATGCACATGAAATCATACATGGTTATCTTATCTTTTACATGAAATATTTGATCTATGTGCTTAATTGGTGAGTATGGTTTATGCTTTTCTTTTAAACAATGGATGTTTGGTCACCAAAACACCTTAGCTACACTTAGGGTAGCAAATGGAGCAATGTTCATATTGGTGATGTGGTCTAATTATGCTTTTAAGTGTTGGTTTGACTAATATTGACCTAGGACCTCTTCTGTTTGACCTGTTTGAAACAGTAGCATAGAATGTTTGCATGGCTGTGCACCCTTAATGAAAGTTGTAGCAAGTTTCATATGGAACAAACTTTGTTTAAGGGTCATGTCATGAAAATGTGCCTAACATTGTCAAAATGTGCTCAAAAGATGAAAATCAGTGCTACTTTGCAACTCAAAAAGTTTCTAAGTCCTAAATGGTTTTCAGTTTCGATGTACCCCTCTTAGTTGTGTTGTAGATTGAAAACTAGATTGAGTTAGACCTTAATCCTTAAAGCAAAGATGTTGTACTCATGTAGCTCTACAAGTTATATTAGTGAAGTTTTTGCAAAGGACGGCTAGATTAGGAGTTAGAGGATGCTAAACATAGGCTGTCAGTCGGCTAATGGCTGGACTGAACCGGCCGGCCGCGTTCAAACCGGCCGCGGCAGTCGCCGACCATGGCAGGCCGCGCGCGCCGCGTGGCAGCCGTACACCGATGTCAGCCCCACCACCGCGGCTGAGCTCGGCGTTAAGGGGCCCCGCACCCACCGCGCACTCACTCTCCACCCTCGCGCTCTCTGCTCCCTCTCTCGATCACACCGAAGTGGAGGAGCGAAGCACAGCGCCGCCGCCGTGCTTCCGCTGGCCGCACACGCCACCACCGCAGCACCACCGCCTCCTTTGCCTTACACATTGCTCTGCCGGCTCGCGCTCCATCTCCCCGACCAGTTTGCAGCACTTGCAGAGCTCATGTGAGGGCCCTTGGGCCATTGCCGGACCTTCGCCGCCGTTGCCATGGCCGCCGAGCTCGGGTCCACCGTGGCCAGAGCAGCTCCGACCACCTCCCTCTCTACTTTTTAGTGCATTGAAATTGTTAGGGTTCATAGATGGTGGAATCGAGGTTGGTTTGGCCGTTTAAGTCCCCAGCTCGCCGGAACGGACCGGCGCACCGTGCGCGTCCGCCATGACCGCCGCCGCGTTCGAGCTCGCTGCCGGGAAGCTCGTTCGCTCTCTCTCTCTCCGGTTGCTTGTCTAGAGTAGCTTAGGTGTAGATCTAGCGTAGGGCGTGACCTTACCGCCAATGGCGACCTCGCCGGAGCAAAACACGGAGCACCGCGCTGCCATGCTCTCACTGCCGTGCCGCCATGCACGTGGCCGAGCTCACTGGCACCATCCCAAACCCTAACTTCTACCTTACAGCACCGCTAGGATCCCGTGTAGCCATAGCAAGTCTCGCCCGAGCACGTCATGGTCGGAAACGGCCGGCGCACCGTCGCGCGCCTCCGTCGTGCCACCATTACCGCCGGCGAGCACGCTCCGCCGCACCTTCCGTCCAACCACTGCCACCAATCGACGCGTCTTGGCGAGTTGCGTTCAGAGGTGGTGACGCTACCGCCGGAGACCTACCGTCGGTGAGTAACCGCCAGCCGAGCACCGCCCCTGTCCTCTGCGGCACTGACCCGTGGGGCCCAGCCGTCAGCCCCCGGTGTTGTTTTTGTTTTTCTTTTTATTTGTTTTCCAGAAATTTATGCAATGCTTGTAAATTCTTTATCTGGAGTTTTAGTGATCCAAATTGAGTGATTCCAATTTTGTTAGCTTTGTCTTGAGAAATACTACATGTTAAAAATATAAAACTTGCCATGATTAGTGATAAATTATTTAGTTATAATTTATTTTGTTAACTGCTATTTATCTTAGAAAATGCATAACTAAATATTGGTAAGGGCTAAAAATGTGATTCCAATTTTGTTAATCTTGTCTTGACATGATTTAGCTAGGAAAAATATTAAACCCACAGTAAGCATGGTTAAATTAGGCTTTTGCATTTTTGCTTAATTAAATGCTTTACCTTGTGAATTTTGTAGAGAAAAATATGTGGATTATTTAAGCATGAATCTTTTTGTACTATGTTCTTGTGCTTTGAAGAAAGTAAGAAAAATAGGAAATCTGTTGTTTGATACTTTTCACTGTACTAAGTATTTTTGAGTAAAATTAAATCTGTTAGCTTATTATTTTTGTGTAGGCTACTGTACTTATCCAAATGATACGAAATGTTTACAGTAGACTATTAAAGGAAAAATTAAGCTTCTGTAATTTTATTAGATTTTTCTAGGAAACAAAAGTAGTAGTTCCAGTTTTATCCTATTTTATGTAGGGATAGATGAATACTTAAGAAGGTAATTAAGGGTAACCATGATGCTTTTTGACTTAGAATGCTCCGGGGCTTGCCTTTGAGAAACGAGGAAGGATGGTGGTTAGGGCTCTCAGGAAGATCTTCTGGGTGGGATCCTTCTCGTGCCTGAACCTCCTGTTCCGGAGTTGCTTGTTGCTCCCCTTGTGGTTCCAGGCCCACGGGTTTGAACTCGAGAAGTGTCACCCCTTCCGGAACACCTATGGCGTGCATATGCACAAAATGAACATCATGAATGCAAAAGAGATGCCATGCGAGAATGATATGATGAGATGCACATGCGTATGTTACGTAAAGTAGCAAGGTACATAATGATGTTAGTTTATTTGAATTGACCGAGTAGGTGCATATCTCTTCCTTAGTAAAGTAAACATGTACTCACTCACCCTTCTCTAACAACCTAAGATAAAGTTGTTCATCTTCGGTAAGAGGCCTAATGCCTGCAGCTAGCAAGCTACCTGAGTTAGCCTAAGCATCTATAACTAAACATTAAGCTCACACTTAAGTAAATTACTAGTGCAATACACATACATACATACAAGGCTCAAACTAATACAAACTCAAAACAAACAAACAAGTCAACTGGGCATACAAAACAGAACCACAGTTTGCATAACCCTAATCTAAGTCAAAAAGCATCATGGTTACCCTTAATTACCTTCTTAAGTATTCATCTATCCCTACATAAAATAGGATAAAACTGGAACTACTACTTTTGTTTCCTAGAAAAATCTAATAAAATTACAGAAGCTTAATTTTTCCTTTAATAGTCTACTGTAAACATTTCGTATCATTTGGATAAGTACAGTAGCCTACACAAAAATAATAAGCTAACAGATTTAATTTTACTCAAAAATACTTAGTACAGTGAAAAGTATCAAACAACAGATTTCCTATTTTTCTTACTTTCTTCAAAGCACAAGAACATAGTACAAAAAAAGATTCATGCTTAAATAATCCACATATTTTTCTCTACAAAATTCACAAGGTAAAGCATTTAATTAAGCAAAAATGCAAAAGCCTAATTTAACCATGCTTACTGTGGGTTTAATATTTTTCCTAGCTAAATCATGTCAAGACAAGATTAACAAAATTGGAATCACATTTTTAGCCCTTACCAATATTTAGTTATGCATTTTCTAAGATAAATAGCAGTTAACAAAATAAATTATAACTAAATAATTTATCACTAATCATGGCAAGTTTTATATTTTTAACATGTAGTATTTCTCAAGACAAAGCTAACAAAATTGGAATCACTCAATTTGGATCACTAAAACTCCAGATAAAGAATTTACAAGCATTGCATAAATTTCTGGAAAACAAATAAAAAGAAAAACAAAAACAACACCGGGGGCTGACGGCTGGGCCCCACGGGTCAGTGCCGCAGAGGACAGGGGCGGTGCTCGGCTGGCGGTTACTCACCGACGGTAGGTCTCCGGCGGTAGCGTCACCACCTCTGAACGCAACTCGCCAAGACGCGTCGATTGGTGGCAGTGGTTGGACGGAAGGTGCGGCGGAGCGTGCTCGCCGGCGGTAATGGTGGCACGACGGAGGCGCGCGACGGTGCGCCGGCCGTTTCCGACCATGACGTGCTCGGGCGAGACTTGCTATGGCTACACGGGATCCTAGCGGTGCTGTAAGGTAGAAGTTAGGGTTTGGGATGGTGCCAGTGAGCTCGGCCACGTGCATGGCGGCACGGCAGTGAGAGCATGGCAGCGCGGTGCTCCGTGTTTTGCTCCGGCGAGGTCGCCATTGGCGGTAAGGTCACGCCCTACGCTAGATCTACACCTAAGCTACTCTAGACAAGCAACCGGAGAGAGAGAGAGCGAACGAGCTTCCCGGCAGCGAGCTCGAACGCGGCGGCGGTCATGGCGGACGCGCACGGTGCGCCGGTCCGTTCCGGCGAGCTGGGGACTTAAACGGCCAAACCAACCTCGATTCCACCATCTATGAACCCTAACAATTTCAATGCACTAAAAAGTAGAGAGGGAGGTGGTCGGAGCTGCTCTGGCCACGGTGGACCCGAGCTCGGCGGCCATGGCAACGGCGGCGAAGGTCCGGCAATGGCCCAAGGGCCCTCACATGAGCTCTGCAAGTGCTGCAAACTGGTCGGGGAGATGGAGCGCGAGCCGGCAGAGCAATGTGTAAGGCAAAGGAGGCGGTGGTGCTGCGGTGGTGGCGTGTGCGGCCAGCGGAAGCACGGCGGCGGCGCTGTGCTTCGCTCCTCCACTTCGGTGTGATCGAGAGAGGGAGCAGAGAGCGCGAGGGTGGAGAGTGAGTGCGCGGTGGGTGCGGGGCCCCTTAACGCCGAGCTCAGCCGCGGTGGTGGGGCTGACATCGGTGTACGGCTGCCACGCGGCGCGCGCGGCCTGCCATGGTCGGCGACTGCCGCGGCCGGTTTGAACGCGGCCGGCCGGTTCAGTCCAGCCATTAGCCGACTGACAGCCTATGTTTAGCATCCTCTAACTCCTAATCTAGCCGTCCTTTGCAAAAACTTCACTAATATAACTTGTAGAGCTACATGAGTACAACATCTTTGCTTTAAGGATTAAGGTCTAACTCAATCTAGTTTTCAATCTACAACACAACTAAGAGGGGTACATCGAAACTGAAAACCATTTAGGACTTAGAAACTTTTTGAGTTGCAAAGTAGCACTGATTTTCATCTTTTGAGCACATTTTGACAATGTTAGGCACATTTTCATGACATGACCCTTAAACAAAGTTTGTTCCATATGAAACTTGCTACAACTTTCATTAAGGGTGCACAGCCATGCAAACATTCTATGCTACTGTTTCAAACAGGTCAAACAGAAGAGGTCCTAGGTCAATATTAGTCAAACCAACACTTAAAAGCATAATTAGACCACATCACCAATATGAACATTGCTCCATTTGCTACCCTAAGTGTAGCTAAGGTGTTTTGGTGACCAAACATCCATTGTTTAAAAGAAAAGCATAAACCATACTCACCAATTAAGCACATAGATCAAATATTTCATGTAAAAGATAAGATAACCATGTATGATTTCATGTGCATGATGCCATATGATGAATGATGCTTCATGATCATGCTAATGCCAATGCAAAATGTGAAGCTCAACATCTGGGATGTTACAGCCCTCCCCCCTTAAAGGAATCTCGTCCCGAGATTTTAAGTGACCTACCATTTTTCATAAAAAGAGGGGTAGACTTCACGTAAATAATCCTCCCTTTCCCACGTTGGATCTCTCTCACTCTGATTATTCCACACCACCTTGTAGAACCTGATCACTCGTCTTCGAGTTACTCTCTCTCTACTGTCCACAATTTGTACAGGCTTTTCTTCATACGTTAGGTCGGACTGTAGTTTGATATCTGCGACGTCAATCCTTTCTTCCAGAACACGCAGACACTTCTTCAGTTGGGAGACGTGAAAGACATTGAAAATAGCATTCATTTCTGGCGGTAACTGTAGCTTGTAGGCTACTCTTCCACTCCTTCCAATAATCTGGTAGGGGCCTACGTACCTAGGAGCAAGTTTCCTTTTTACTCCAAATCGATGTACTCCTTTCATTGGTGACACTTTAAGGTACACGTAATCCCCCACTTCAAACTCAATAGGTCTTCTTCTCTTGTCCGCATAACTCTTTTGTCTTGACTGTGCCGCTTCAATGTGCCTTTGAATGGTACGTACTTGTACTTCGGCTTCTTTGACAAAGTCAATACCATAGTACCTCCTTTCTCCGGGTTCAACCCAATTCAAAGGGGTCCTACATTTACGACCATACAAAGCTTCAAAAGGAGCCATCTTTATGCTTTCTTGGTAGCTATTATTATAGGAAAACTCAGCTAAAGGTAGCCATTTTTCCCATGAACCTTTTGAAGAGATAACACAAGCGCGTAATATATCTTCCAAGATCTGATTCACACGCTCGGTTTGTCCAGCCGTCTGGGGATGATAAGCAGAACTCCTAACCAGGTTGGTGCCAAATTCTTTATGTAGGTGTTCCCAGAAACGCGCTGTAAACTGCGGTCCTCGATCCGAGATTATGGTTCTTGGTTCTCCATGTAACCTCACGATCTGGGAAACATATAATTCAGCGTACTTTTCGGCATGATAATTTGTTTTAACGGGTATAAAGTGCGCCGACTTGGTAAGGCGATCCACAATAACCCATATAGAGTCATGGCCGTGATGGGTGGTTGGGAGGCCTGTAATAAAATCCATACTGATTTGCTCCCATTTCCAACCCGGGATAGACAAGGGTTGAAGTAGTCCTGCAGGTTTCAAATGAACTGCTTTGACCCTACAACAAGTGTCACATCGAGCAACATAGGCTGCGATTTCCTTCTTCATTTTTGTCCACCAAAAACGAGTTTTCAAGTCTTGATACATTTTGCTACTTCCAGGATGAATAGACAGTTTAGAGGAGTGTGACTCCTCCAAAATCCGGTTTCTAAGCTCTCGATCCTTTGGCACTACAAGTCTATCTTTAAACCATGGCACACCCTTTTCATCTATCCTGAAATGTTTGGTCTCTTTTTCTTTCATCTTTCTTTTGATATGAAACACACCCACATCAGTTTTCTGCAGCTCGATAATCTGACTTTCCAGAGAGCAACTGAGAGTGATATTGTGCAACACAACAGGGTGCAACAAATTAAAGCCATCTTCTAGCAGAGAATTGCAGTGGTGCTTCCGACTCAAGGCATCTGCAACGACATTTGCCTTGCCAGGATGATAATGCACTTCCAAATTGTAATCCTTGATTAGCTCTAGCCATCTTCTCTGTCTCATGTTCAGTTCTTGTTGGGTGAAAATATACTTGAGACTCTTGTGATCTGTATACACGTGACATACATTGCCAAGCAAATAGTGTCTCTAGATTTTTAAGGCATGGACTACAGCTGTCAGTTCTAAGTCATGGGTCGGGTAATTGACTTCATGCTTCCTCAGCTGACGGGAGGCATAAGCAATTACTCGGCCTTCCTGCATCAGAACACATCCCAATCCGGTACCCGATGCATCACAAAATACATCAAAAGGTTTCTCAATATCAGGTTGTGCCAATACAGGGGCAGTAGTTAACAAAGTCCTCAAAGTGTGAAAAGCAGCTTCACACTCCGGGGTCCACACAAACTTTTTATCTTTCTGCAGCAATCTTGTCATGGGTTTGGCTGTCTTAGAGAAATCAGGAATAAAGCGGCGGTAGTAACCAGCTAATCCAAGAAAACTCTGAACTTCGTGAACTGAAGTCGGGGCCTTCCAATCCATGACTTCTTCCACTTTGGTTGGATCAACTGAAATCCCATTTTCAGATAACACTTGCCTTAAGAAAGGCACTTTTGTTAACTAGAATTCACATTTGCTGAACTTAGCATATAGCTTATGTTCCCGCAATCTGGTCAAAACAATCCTTAGATGTTCTTCATGATCTTCTGCGTTTTCAGAGTAGACTAAGATATCATCAATAAACACGACTACAAATTTGTCAAGCTCGGGCATGAATACTAAATTCATCAGATACATGAAATATGCAGGAGCATTTGTCAATCCAAAGGACATGACGAGATACTCATACAAGCCGTATCTGGTGGAGAAAGCCGTCTTAGGTATATCCTCCGGTCTAATATCTGATCTGATGGTAACCAGATCTCAAATCAATTTTGGAGAATACCTTTGCCCTTGACAACTGATCAAACAAGATATCAATATGCAGTAGTGGGTACTTGTTCTTGATTGTTACGGCATTAAGCAGCCGATAATCCACACACATCCTTAAGGACTTATCCTTCTTTTTCACAAACAGGGCTGGACAACCCCACGGAGATGAACTGGGTCGAATGAGACCCTTCTCAAGGAGTTCTTGCAGCTGAACCTTGAGTTCTGCTAACTCATTGGGTGGCATTCTATAAGGTCTTCTAGAGATGGGTGCGGTACCAGGTACTAGCTCAATCTTGAACTCTACATCTCTATATGGTGGTAGACTAGGCAAATCATCTGGGAATACATCTGGAAACTCACACACCACTGGAACATCAGCAATAGGGGTGGCTTGAATAGCATTGGCTACATTCTGGAGGTCAACCACTCTAGGGAGTGATACTAGAAAAGAATCATTTCCCTTGGGTTCCCTCAACATGATGATCCTATTGGAGGTATCGATAAGTACTTCATGGCCACTCATCCATTTCATGCCCAGAATGATATCGATGCCTAGCCCCGGCAATACTACAAGGTTTGTAGTATACTCTCGTCCACTTATGGAGATGCGCACATCTCTAACTATCTGATTGGTAGAGATACTACTCCCGGCTGCACTTATGCAATAACCACCCTTATCAACAGTAACTACCCTTTGATTACGCTCAGATGCAAATGTCTGACTCATGAATGAATGCGAGGCTCCAGAATCAAACAAAACAACTGCAGGGTATTGGTTTACAAGGAACTTACTAGCGGTGACCACTTCTCCTGATGGGACATCTTCTATGGTGGTATAATGCACATGCCCTTGATGCGCATTTGCATTAGACTACTTCTGATTGTTGTTCTTCTTAGGATATGGGCAACTACTTGACCAGTGACCAGGCTTGTTGCAGTTCCAGCAGGGCATGTTGCTAGGTGGAACTCTTGAGCTTCCTTGCCCGGTACTGCCTTTAGGTAGAGAAATGGAAAAGGCTTTGCGATATACCTTCTGGTTTTGACTGGTTTGTGCCTTCTTCTGGGGTGGCCTGGATTGCGGAGTAAGCCATGCTATGTTCTGGCTTTCTTTAGCAATGTTCCTTATACATGAATGAAGAGACTTTTATGCTATATATGATTTTATGTGTGCTAGAGTAGATTATGACTTAGTAGATTAGAACATACATAGAAGTTATTCTCTTGCTAGTCTGACATCACCTTACATTTTATGTGGAGTAGTCTATCTCTAATCTCTGTGTTATTTATCTTGAGCTTATATTTCAATATCTTTATTATCATTATGGCTTACCCCCTGCCGAAGCAAGTGACTGTGTGAGTGAGTTTCTCATTAGTAATCATGTTTTGCAAGTTCATCTCTAGTCTTGACCCTTTTGATAATGCAAGCCTTGCCTTTAGCGTTTGCCTCTTCGCAAAATTATAAATAACGATCCTGGAGATATTCTCTTGGTAAGATGCTACAATGGGTATTTTATCTGTGCGCTTGCGGATAGAATAATGTATTTTCTAGAGAGCCCTTATATTCATAAATACCTTAGTACACTCTAGCGCCATGCTGGGGATGACAACCTAGTATTCAAGTGGTGTTAGCAAGTGTCAACACTCATCATGACCAGATATCCACCTATATCTTGCAGGTGACAGGAGATCACCTGACTTTTACCGGTCTAAGCATAGCTAAGCATAGTTTCGATCATGGACCTATACAGGGTTCAAGGTATCTTGTAGAACAAGGAGTGTATATGCAACAAGTGGTTCCATTGCAACTCCTAATACTTAATGCATCAAACATAAAGGACTCAAGTTGGTATTTATAAATCATGGGAGACTTAGAATGCTCCGGGGCTTGCCTTTGAGAAACGAGGAAGGATGGTGGTTAGGGCTCTCAGGAAGATCTTCTGGGTGGGATCCTTCTCGTGCCTGAACCTCCTGTTCCGGAGTTGCTTGTTGCTCCCCTTGTGGTTCCAGGCCCACGGGTTTGAACTCGAGAAGTGTCACCCCTTCCGGAACACCTATGGCGTGCATATGCACAAAATGAACATCATGAATGCAAAAGAGATGCCATGCGAGAATGATATGATGAGATGCACATGCGTATGTTACGTAAAGTAGCAAGGTACATAATGATGTTAGTTTATTTGAATTGACCGAGTAGGTGCATATCTCTTCCTTAGTAAAGTAAACATGTACTCACTCACCCTTCTCTAACAACCTAAGATAAAGTTGTTCATCTTCGGTAAGAGGCCTAATGATAATAAAGATATTGAAATATAAGCTCAAGATAAATAACACAGAGATTAGAGATAGACTACTCCACATAAAATGTAAGGTGATGTCAGACTAGCAAGAGAATAACTTCTATGTATGTTCTAATCTACTAAGTCATAATCTACTCTAGCACACATAAAATCATATATAGCATAAAAGTCTCTTCATTCATGTATAAGGAACATTGCTAAAGAAAGCCAGAACATAGCATGGCTTACTCCGCAATCCAGGCCACCCCAGAAGAAGGCACAAACCAGTCAAAACCAGAAGGTATATCGCAAAGCCTTTTCCATTTCTCTACCTAAAGGCAGTACCGGGCAAGGAAGCTCAAGAGTTCCACCTAGCAACATGCCCTGCTGGAACTGCAACAAGCCTGGTCACTGGTCAAGTAGTTGCCCATATCCTAAGAAGAACAACAATCAGAAGTAGTCTAATGCAAATGCGCATCAAGGGCATGTGCATTATACCACCATAGAAGATGTCCCATCAGGAGAAGTGGTCACCGCTAGTAAGTTCCTTGTAAACCAATACCCTGCAGTTGTTTTGTTTGATTCTGGAGCCTCGCATTCATTCATGAGTCAGACATTTGCATCTGAGCGTAATCAAAGGGTAGTTACTGTTGATAAGGGTGGTTATTGCATAAGTGCAGCCGGGAGTAGTATCTCTACCAATCAGATAGTTAGAGATGTGCGCATCTCCATAAGTGGACGAGAGTATACTACAAACCTTGTAGTATTGCCGGGGCTAGGCATCGATATCATTCTGGGCATGAAATGGATGAGTGGCCATGAAGTACTTATCGATACCTCCAATAGGATCATCATGTTGAGGGAACCCAAGGGAAATGATTCTTTTCTAGTATCACTCCCTAGAGTGGTTGACCTCCAGAATGTAGCCAATGCTATTCAAGCCACCCCTATTGCTGATGTTCCAGTGGTGTGTGAGTTTCCAGATGTATTCCCAGATGATTTGCCTAGTCTACCACCATATAGAGATGTAGAGTTCAAGATTGAGCTAGTACCTGGTACCGCACCCATCTCTAGAAGACCTTATAGAATGCCACCCAATGAGTTAGCAGAACTCAAGGTTCAGCTGCAAGAACTCCTTGAGAAGGGTCTCATTCGACCCAGTTCATCTCCGTGGGGTTGTCCAGCCCTGTTTGTGAAAAAGAAGGATAAGTCCTTAAGGATGTGTGTGGATTATCGGCTGCTTAATGCCGTAACAATCAAGAACAAGTACCCACTACTGCATATTGATATCTTGTTTGATCAGTTGTCAAGGGCAAAGGTATTCTCCAAAATTGATTTGAGATCTGGTTACCATCAGATCAGAATTAGACCGGAGGATATACCTAAGACGGCTTTCTCCACCAGATACGGCTTGTATGAGTATCTCGTCATGTCCTTTGGATTGACAAATGCTCCTGCATATTTCATGTATCTGATGAATTTAGTATTCATGCCCGAGCTTGACAAATTTGTAGTCGTGTTTATTGATGATATCTTAGTCTACTCTGAAAACGCAGAAGATCATGAAGAACATCTAAGGATTGTTTTGACCAGATTGCGGGAACATAAGCTATATGCTAAGTTCAGCAAATGTGAATTCTAGTTAACAAAAGTGCCTTTCTTAAGGCAAGTGTTATCTGAAAATGGGATTTCAGTTGATCCAACCAAAGTGGAAGAAGTCATGGATTGGAAGGCCCCGACTTCAGTTCACGAAGTTCAGAGTTTTCTTGGATTAGCTGGTTACTACCGCCGCTTTATTCCTGATTTCTCTAAGACAGCCAAACCCATGACAAGATTGCTGCAGAAAGATAAAAAGTTTGTGTGGACCCCGGAGTGTGAAGCTGCTTTTCACACTTTGAGGACTTTGTTAACTACTGCCCCTGTATTGGCACAACCTGATATTGAGAAACCTTTTGATGTATTTTGTGATGCATCGGGTACCGGATTGGGATGTGTTCTGATGCAGGAAGGCCGAGTAATTGCTTATGCCTCCCGTCAGCTGAGGAAGCATGAAGTCAATTACCCGACCCATGACTTAGAACTGACAGCTGTAGTCCATGCCTTAAAAATCTAGAGACACTATTTGCTTGGCAATGTATGTCACGTGTATACAGATCACAAGAGTCTCAAGTATATTTTCACCCAACAAGAACTGAACATGAGACAGAGAAGATGGCTAGAGCTAATCAAGGATTACAATTTGGAAGTGCATTATCATCCTGGCAAGGCAAATGTCGTTGCAGATGCCTTGAGTCGGAAGCACCACTGCAATTCTCTGCTAGAAGATGGCTTTAATTTGTTGCACCCTGTTGTGTTGCACAATATCACTCTCAGTTGCTCTCTGGAAAGTCAGATTATCGAGCTGCAGAAAACTGATGTGGGTGTGTTTCATATCAAAGAAAGATGAAAGAAAAAGAGACCAAACATTTCAGGATAGATGAAAAGGGTGTGCCATGGTTTAAAGATAGACTTGTAGTGCCAAAGGATCGAGAGCTTAGAAACCGGATTTTGGAGGAGTCACACTCCTCTAAACTGTCTATTCATCCTGGAAGTAGCAAAATGTATCAA
>JAHUYU010003201.1:0-18404 GCA_030439765.1 Tripidium arundinaceum | reverse complement strand
CTGCAGCAAAACCACTACTTGCTGGAATAATGTCATTACATCACTTACATTAGTTGAGTGCATTACAACACGTCATAGTATAACCCATGGCTGCGGTCCCTTCCCTTGGATTGTAAATGGCTCCTTCTACGGCTGCGGCTGTTTCTCCTTGGAAATTGCGTATGACTCTACAAACTATACAAAGCTGAGCAGAGAGGAAGAAATAACCAAATCAGAACAAAGAAATTTAATCAAATTAAGAAGTATTTTATGTTTATGTGGGATCCAGAACACCGTACCAACTCAATAACAAGCTTTTATGTCATACCACATCACTAAAAATATATTTGGAGCTTTCTTAGTACTTTTAGTATAAAATTGTAGTCTTATGTAACCCATGCTCAAGCTCAGCAACTGCGAGAACATCTTAGTATGCAGGCAAGGATATGCACAACCACAAAATAATAGTACTCTGACTCAAATAGTTATGTGTTTGAGATGTTGTAAGCTAATAAAGCTAAACAATACCACTCCATGGGATACCATTGACAAATAATAATGGAAGTCCTTATGAACACTGTCATAGTAACCAATTTGTTCAATCGAAATACACAAAGTCACATACCTATAGCTCCTGCTGCGGCTCCTGCTGTAACTCCTATCAAGGATCCTTTCGCGACGAGGGGCTGGGGGATCTTGAGTAACTTCTTCCACGCCTACTTCAAAAAAAGACAACTAACATTCAGGCATGAAATGATCTACTTGTACCAAAGAAGAAATCTCACAGGATGTACATCTGATTCTTAGGGCTGTTTGGACAGTCTCTTTCTAAATGGCCCCTACCTCCACAGCGGTAGCATCTGTATTTTCAGTCACCAGCTTTGCTGTCACGAGCCCAGGGCCCATCAATATCACAGTTGAAGCAGCGGCCAGAACCAAGAGGCGGCCCCCTTCCCATACATCAATATCACAGTTGAACTCCCTTTCCATCAAGGTGATACCTTGCATCATCAGCAACTACACAAATGAATCACCGGCCATATGGAAATAAACCAATCATTACTGAACTTGGAGGGCTGCAGACAGAATGCTCTCTAGTGCTTCTCTTGGAGGACTGGCCGACACTGTGTGTACCTAAGGGATCCTGCGACATGTCGTGTTGAGTTTCATGGCTAGGAGTACTTGGTGTCCTCTCGCGATGATGCCCACTAGAAGCGAGCAACGTGCCCCTTTCACGAGGGGCGTGTCCCCATAGAGTGACCAGGAGGTCAAGGCATTTTAGAACTTTGGTTCGCTGCGCAGCCGATTGGCTATTTTCCTGCAGGTGTGCCATGGTTCAACAAGTTAGGACGAATAATTGGGTGCAGACCTACTACAGGGTAGTCAGCAGGTTAGAAAGGATTTAGGTGCAAGTTAGTACCCCGTTGGCACCCTCAAAAAACGAGGGGTCAACTGCGACGCCTCCTGTTATCGGGTCGCGGCCAAGCCCAGTGTGGTTTTGAAGGTCGTGCCAATCGAAATATGCCCGCTTCATGTCGTTCAACTTGTTCTGCAGCTGTTTCTTGTCATAGCCCAAATTCGTTCTCTGTTGGAATAATGGGTACAGATTGGACCACCCGACGGTTGTTAGGCCTCTCTGGTTCTAGTGCAAGAGGTTTTTCTGTTCTATGACTAGTTCGAGAAAGGTCCTCAAGGTGGCTTATCCCAGTTAGCACGATCAGTGGACATCTGTGGCCATGTGCAAAATGTATGGTGTGATGTATGGAGCATAGAAGATAATGTGCAACAAATGACACAGTCACAAACAGGGGAGGTAGGCCGGAAAAGATGGGGACATGCCTTCCCGAAACGCTTGGCGCATTTGCAACGGTGCTTGTACAGCCTGCCTTCAGGAGACGAGCACGACGAAGCGGAGGACGCTGCCAGTGTGGCGGATCCGGCGGCACGGCAGGCGGATCCGTCGGCGGCGCTCCGGTTCACCTGCAATACGAGCACGTGGGGGTTAGATCGGGGGGGGGGGGGGGGTGCGTACTCCGACGGCGCCGTCGGATCCGGAAGGAGGGGACGATGGCGGCGGGAGGACAGGATCGATGGTAGGACGGCGAACTGGGATCCGGGGGGTACCTTTGTTGCCGGCGGACGGGAGTCGACGACGGTGGGCAGATCTCACACGGAGAAGCGGAGGTAACGTCCGCGGCGGCCGGCGCGGACGCAAGACGACGACGGACGAGGGGACCGAAACCCTAGCCGCGCGCCTGGTGCGGGACGGAGTGAGGGAGGGATGCGGCCGCGCGCTTCACGGTGGGGATGCGGGGCTCCAGATCGACGCGGAGTCTTCGGGACCGGGACTAAAGCCAGCCCTATAGTCCCGGTCGGTGCCACGGACCGGGACAAAAGTTGTAGTCCCGGTCGGTGGCACCAACCGGGACTAAAGGCAGGGATTTAGTCCCGGTTGGTGTTACCAACCGGGACTAAAGGTCCCTCCCGACAGCGCCTGACAACAGAGCCGTTGGCGAGTGACCTTTAGTCGACTAAAGCTCTATTTAGTCCCGAGCACCGAAATCGCCTAGACTAAAGGCATTTTGGGCGATCGACGAAAGGTCAGTTGTGTAGTAGTGTTAGAACCCAGAGCAAAGGATCCATTATTCTGGACAGCAACCAACCAAGATTCGGTTCCAGAGTACCAATCGGCTGCGGCGTTCTCCTCGAAAAATCAACAGCTTTAATCGATTGGCATTTGGCAAAATGAGAAAAGGTTTGGTAGAGGTGAAGAGGGTCTACTAGTATTTCGCTAGATCTTGAACTTGTGACGTACGTCCCCTTGTGTGTGAAGCAAGAACTTTTGCCATCTTTACCTGTCGCTTGCATGGCTGCAGTTTTCGTGTAATTTTTGGTAGGGCTCTTGTATGATAGCTGCCTGATGATAGGTTATTTATATTAGTGTGTGAACAATACTACCTCCGTTCCATTTTATCTGGCGCACACACACATAAAGAGTCAAACTTTAAAAACTTTGACTAATAATTAGGCTAATAATTTTTAACTATTATAATACAAAATTTATATGATTAGATTTGTAAGGAATTATACTATCCAATGATTATAAGTTTATAAGCATAAATAATATAATATAAAGCAAATGAATGGTTAAAGTGTAATCTAGGAGACCGTGTCATTCTAACTTGCGCCAGATCAAAATGGAACGAAGGGAGTAATGGTTAACTTGAGGTTGTGGAGAAAGGGTCATTCCAGACGAGTAACATTAAACAACCCTGACATAATCCATGGAAAAGATTAGCTCTGACGTGGGGCATGACAAGGGCCGACTTCTGAAGCTCAGAAAAAATAAAGGACGCAAAAATATTTCTTTCGGCGATAGATAGGAGTGAGAAAAGGCAAGCATGCGACACAAATAAGTCCGGAACTCAGATGACTTGAAGTGCACTTCACATGTCACTCTTTGAGGATTGCACTTGGACAAGTCGGATGACCTTGCCTTCTAAGGCAGTAAGGTACCATAGATTATGCTTTTCACAAATCAATCATATATATATTGGATCAGTCCCTTTTTTTCACGACTTGATCCATTCCACCCACGAGGACGACATTTAGTAACACAGAAAAGAAGAGGCCCCGTACAATGTCTCCCTAAAAGATTTCTTTCTTTCCATTTTTTTTTCTCTACGAAACACATATGAACATACTCACCTATGCATATGGGCTTGTTTGGACGAAGGATTAAGAAATATATCTGGACCAGTCAGCTCACTCAGGTCATCGATTCCAACATCTAGGGCTGGATCACCTTGTCTAAACGGGCTTTGCAGGCTAGGTCACAAACCAAACAAATCCATATACACTCGGCTTATCCTCATGAAAAATTGTGAGAAACTGAGCCGACAAACCCTTGCTGACAGATCTTGCGATCTAGTCACTACAAACATCTCGTTGTCACGTCGCCTACCACAAACAAATTTAGAAAAATACGAACCCCCGTGTGAAGCCAATGGCTTAAATTCGAGTGAACGGGTTCCACCGCAAGTACACAGATCAAGCATTAGCGTGTAAAAGGTTTCCAGTTCATGCTTTTTCCTGACTCTGGACTACTTAACCTTTGCTCATGCATGCATTACGGTATCCCCGTACCTGACATTGATTGTGGCACCTGTCCATCAAGCACCATATTTGCATCGGAATAATTCGGGATGTATGTTACACAATTTGTAATTTGTTTAATCCCGGTGCACTCCTGACCATCAAGTACCATGCTGCTGTGTCTTGGCGCGATATGAACTACTGACTACGTACTGTATGTAAACTCAAATTAGCTTCGCACAATTCACAATTGAAACAAAATTAAAAAAGATAGAGCTTGCACACATGATCGCATTGACCGCTATGTGAACTGACTACTGTATTATGTAAACCCAAATTACATGCATGCTTCGCACAATTCATAATTTCAAATCAAAAACCAAAGAAAGTCAACCTGCACACATGATCCCATTGTACAGATGGCGCCCTTTGACAAAATCACCAAGTTGTGCAGCAACACAACCTAAGGAGACAAGCTGTTTTTTCAAACAAAATACGCGAGCAAAAACCAGCAGGAAACAGACCTCTAAAAAACAGCAAACCGAAACCTCGAGATCATTGCCCCCCTTTCTATTCCATCTATATACTACTCCCTCTCCTGCTCGCCTGCCCATGTCCCGCGACATGCACAGCGTTGACGTCGCACTCGCAGCTTCCCTACTCCGGATCCGAGCAGCTCCTCTTCCCTTCAAACCCAAACAAAACCGCACCAAACCATCTCCAAAGGAAAGGGCACGGATCGCTGTCTGCACCAACACCAACGCCGACGCCTCACCTCGAGCTAGTCGTGTCGTGCGTGGCCACTAGGCTCGCCGCCACGCCGGCCGGCCGGCCAAGAAACCGAGAGCGATCGAGGTAGCCAGCCAGCTCGGCACGCTACGATGAGCTCCGGCGGGACGCCGCCAGTGGGGCTGACACCGGCGGACGGCACCTCCAGCGGTATGTTCAGCACCGACCGCATCGGCGGCTTCGGCTACGGCGTCGGCGTCTCCGTCGGCATCCTCCTGCTCATCACCACCATCACGCTCGCCTCCTACTTCTGCACCCGAGCGCCGGTCGACGCGGCGGCGGGGGAGGCTGCTCCGTCCCGGCGCCACGGCGGCCGGGGCGGCGGCGCCGGCGGCGAAGGTGCGCACGACGACGTCGAGCTCGGCATCGACGAGGCCACGCTCAAAGGGTACCCGGAGGTGGTGTACGGCGAGGCCAGGAAGGAGGCCAAGGCCGCCGGCAAGAAGGGCACCACGTGCACGTGCTGCTCCATCTGCCTCGACAACTACGGCGACGGCGAGGTGCTCCGGAAGCTGCCCGAGTGCGGCCACCTGTTCCACCGGGAGTGCGTCGACCCGTGGCTCCGCCACCACCCGACGTGCCCCGTGTGCCGGACGTCGCCGGTGCCGAGCCCCATGCCCACGCCACTCGCCGAGGTCACGCCGCTGGCAATGGCCAGGATGTCGTCGTGACAACAGGCACGGTCCGGCTTCTTTTCTTTTCTTCCTCTTCTTCTAAAAATTCTTTGCTTTTCTTGCCCTTAATTACTGCTATACCACTACCAGAAAATGTGACGTGGTGGAATTGCCAGATTGGGGCACATGATATATTTGAAAAAAAATGAATGGATGAAAATGTTCTGGATATTAGGAATTAGAATAGGGCTTTTCTTGGGTGTAATTGTAAATTTGGGTTCAGCGTATTTTTCTTTTCTCCTTGATGAAAAAGCATAGCTTGAATTAGGATTCTGTACGGATCGGATGACAAATATTTGACTATTCCTGATGATAAAATATTGGGTGCAGTAATCCAAAAGATTCCCGAGAAATGTTTATATCATTCTCTCAAAAATATAATTTCTGGATATAAAGGAGATTGATTTCAACCCTATACTCTGATCCATGACTTTAATTTTCTATACAAAGATTTCACCGCTCGCAGTTGCTTCATTGTTCTTGACTTCTGGGGCCAAGTAAAACGAAGAATTAGACTAGGAGGTTCAGACTTCAGCCCCTCCTACAGCTACTTTGACATGTATCATAGAACTACAGCTATTTTGATTTTCTGGTACCATGAAACGACGACTCTTGATAATATACGATGAAAATAAATGTAGTTTTATGAGAACGTTGTAGCTATGTGGCTTTGTCAAAATAGTTGTAGTTCTGTGATACATGTCAAAAATAGTTTTAGTTCCTTAAATTTACTCTTCTGAAAATGGCCCCTAAATCTCTATCCTTGAGTACTGCATGCCCTTTTTTTGCGACCGTACCATTGTGGCACGTTTTTTTTCATTATATAAACAGAGGTACTGCATGCCTTCGGGGAGAAATAATAATGTCTGGAGGGAAAAGTTTCAGCACAACATTTGTCAATAGTATCGTTTCCTTACCCAATTACCATCTATTATGAAATCTGTTCGTCTGAATTAGAGAAATGAGCTGGTTTAGATGGGTCACTATTGTTTTATTTAAGATCAAAATTAGAAGTAGCATTTCTGGGTACATTGAAGAGCTGTAGGCAAAAATGAACCATTAGCCTTTGTCTTGTACAGCATGCATCATTATTCCTTTATTCGCATTTTCGACTTCAAAGCACGAACGATGAAATTTCCGTAGGAGTTGACCCAGCAATCCTGGGATAAAAGGGGGCTGCATGTAGTACATCATTATAGGTCAAGGGCATCTTCTAGGACCATTGGTTGATATTCTATATTCATTAAGTACTTGCCTAGTAGAACTTAAAAACTAATCAAGCTGTAGGAGGGGCTGAAGTCTGAACCTCCTAGTCTAATTCTTCGTTTTACTTGCCCCAGAAGTCAAGAACAATGAAGCAACTGCGAGCGGTGAAATCTTTGTATAGAAAATTAAAGTCATGGATCAGAGTATAGGGTTGAAATCAATCTCCTTTATATCCAGAAATTATATTTTTGAGAGAATGATATAAACATTTCTCGGGAATCTTTTGGATTACTGCACCCAATATTTTATCATCAGGAATAGTCAAATATTTGTCATCCGATCCGTACAGAATCCTAATTCAAGCTATGCTTTTTCATCAAGGAGAAAAGAAAAATACGCTGAACCCAAATTTACAATTACACCCAAGAAAAGCCCTATTCTAATTCCTAATATCCAGAACATTTTCATCCATTCATTTTTTTTCAAATATATCATGTGCCCCAATCTGGCAATTCCACCACGTCACATTTTCTGGTAGTGGTATAGCAGTAATTAAGGGCAAGAAAAGCAAAGAATTTTTAGAAGAAGAGGAAGAAAAGAAAAGAAGCCGGACCGTGCCTGTTGTCACGACGACATCCTGGCCATTGCCAGCGGCGTGACCTCGGCGAGTGGCGTGGGCATGGGGCTCGGCACCGGCGACGTCCGGCACACGGGGCACGTCGGGTGGTGGCGGAGCCACGGGTCGACGCACTCCCGGTGGAACAGGTGGCCGCACTCGGGCAGCTTCCGGAGCACCTCGCCGTCGCCGTAGTTGTCGAGGCAGATGGAGCAGCACGTGCACGTGGTGCCCTTCTTGCCGGCGGCCTTGGCCTCCTTCCTGGCCTCGCCGTACACCACCTCCGGGTACCCTTTGAGCGTGGCCTCGTCGATGCCGAGCTCGACGTCGTCGTGCGCACCTTCGCCGCCGGCGCCGCCGCCCCGGCCGCCGTGGCGCCGGGACGGAGCAGCCTCCCCCGCCGCCGCGTCGACCGGCGCTCGGGTGCAGAAGTAGGAGGCGAGCGTGATGGTGGTGATGAGCAGGAGGATGCCGACGGAGACGCCGACGCCGTAGCCGAAGCCGCCGATGCGGTCGGTGCTGAACATACCGCTGGAGGTGCCGTCCGCCGGTGTCAGCCCCACTGGCGGCGTCCCGCCGGAGCTCATCGTAGCGTGCCGAGCTGGCTGGCTACCTCGATCGCTCTCGGTTTCTTGGCCGGCCGGCCGGCGTGGCGGCGAGCCTAGTGGCCACGCACGACACGACTAGCTCGAGGTGAGGCGTCGGCGTTGGTGTTGGTGCAGACAGCGATCCGTGCCCTTTCCTTTGGAGATGGTTTGGTGCGGTTTTGTTTGGGTTTGAAGGGAAGAGGAGCTGCTCGGATCCGGAGTAGGGAAGCTGCGAGTGCGACGTCAACGCTGTGCATGTCGCGGGACATGGGCAGGCGAGCAGGAGAGGGAGTAGTATATAGATGGAATAGAAAGGGGGCAATGATCTCGAGGTTTCGGTTTGCTGTTTTTTAGAGGTCTGTTTCCTGCTGGTTTTGCTCGCGTATTTTGTTTGAAAAAACAGCTTGTCTCCTTAGGTTGTGTTGCTGCACAACTTGGTGATTTTGTCAAAGGGCGCCATCTGTACAATGGGATCATGTGTGCAGGTTGACTTTCTTTGGTTTTTGATTTGAAATTATGAATTGTGCGAAGCATGCATGTAATTTGGGTTTACATAATACAGTAGTCAGTTCACATAGCGGTCAATGCGATCATGTGTGCAAGCTCTATCTTTTTTAATTTTGTTTCAATTGTGAATTGTGCGAAGCTAATTTGAGTTTACATACAGTACGTAGTCAGTAGTTCATATCGCGCCAAGACACAGCAGCATGGTACTTGATGGTCAGGAGTGCACCGGGATTAAACAAATTACAAATTGTGTAACATACATCCCGAATTATTCCGATGCAAATATGGTGCTTGATGGACAGGTGCCACAATCAATGTCAGGTACGGGGATACCGTAATGCATGCATGAGCAAAGGTTAAGTAGTCCAGAGTCAGGAAAAAGCATGAACTGGAAACCTTTTACACGCTAATGCTTGATCTGTGTACTTGCGGTGGAACCCGTTCACTCGAATTTAAGCCATTGGCTTCACACGGGGGTTCGTATTTTTTCTAAATTTGTTTGTGGTAGGCGACGTGACAACGAGATGTTTGTAGTGACTAGATCGCAAGATCTGTCAGCAAGGGTTTGTCGGCTCAGTTTCTCACAATTTTTCATGAGGATAAGCCGAGTGTATATGGATTTGTTTGGTTTGTGACCTAGCCTGCAAAGCCCGTTTAGACAAGGTGATCCAGCCCTAGATGTTGGAATCGATGACCTGAGTGAGCTGACTGGTCCAGATATATTTCTTAATCCTTCGTCCAAACAAGCCCATATGCATAGGTGAGTATGTTCATATGTGTTTCGTAGAGAAAAAAAAATGGAAAGAAAGAAATCTTTTAGGGAGACATTGTACGGGGCCTCTTCTTTTCTGTGTTACTAAATGTCGTCCTCGTGGGTGGAATGGATCAAGTCGTGAAAAAAAGGGACTGATCCAATATATATATGATTGATTTGTGAAAAGCATAATCTATGGTACCTTACTGCCTTAGAAGGCAAGGTCATCCGACTTGTCCAAGTGCAATCCTCAAAGAGTGACATGTGAAGTGCACTTCAAGTCATCTGAGTTCCGGACTTATTTGTGTCGCATGCTTGCCTTTTCTCACTCCTATCTATCGCCGAAAGAAATATTTTTGCGTCCTTTATTTTTTCTGAGCTTCAGAAGTCGGCCCTTGTCATGCCCCACGTCAGAGCTAATCTTTTCCATGGATTATGTCAGGGTTGTTTAATGTTACTCGTCTGGAATGACCCTTTCTCCACAACCTCAAGTTAACCATTACTACCTCCGTTCCATTTTATCTGGCGCACACACACATAAAGAGTCAAACTTTAAAAACTTTGACTAATAATTAGGCTAATAATTTTTAACTATTATAATACAAAATTTATATGATTAGATTTGTAAGGAATTATACTATCCAATGATTATAAGTTTATAAGCATAAATAATATAATATAAAGCAAATGAATGGTTAAAGTGTAATCTAGGAGACCGTGTCATTCTAACTTGCGCCAGATCAAAATGGAACGAAGGGAGTAATGGTTAACTTGAGGTTGTGGAGAAAGGGTCATTCCAGACGAGTAACATTAAACAACCCTGACATAATCCATGGAAAAGATTAGCTCTGACGTGGGGCATGACAAGGGCCGACTTCTGAAGCTCAGAAAAAATAAAGGACGCAAAAATATTTCTTTCGGCGATAGATAGGAGTGAGAAAAGGCAAGCATGCGACACAAATAAGTCCGGAACTCAGATGACTTGAAGTGCACTTCACATGTCACTCTTTGAGGATTGCACTTGGACAAGTCGGATGACCTTGCCTTCTAAGGCAGTAAGGTACCATAGATTATGCTTTTCACAAATCAATCATATATATATTGGATCAGTCCCTTTTTTTCACGACTTGATCCATTCCACCCACGAGGACGACATTTAGTAACACAGAAAAGAAGAGGCCCCGTACAATGTCTCCCTAAAAGATTTCTTTCTTTCCATTTTTTTTTCTCTACGAAACACATATGAACATACTCACCTATGCATATGGGCTTGTTTGGACGAAGGATTAAGAAATATATCTGGACCAGTCAGCTCACTCAGGTCATCGATTCCAACATCTAGGGCTGGATCACCTTGTCTAAACGGGCTTTGCAGGCTAGGTCACAAACCAAACAAATCCATATACACTCGGCTTATCCTCATGAAAAATTGTGAGAAACTGAGCCGACAAACCCTTGCTGACAGATCTTGCGATCTAGTCACTACAAACATCTCGTTGTCACGTCGCCTACCACAAACAAATTTAGAAAAAATACGAACCCCCGTGTGAAGCCAATGGCTTAAATTCGAGTGAACGGGTTCCACCGCAAGTACACAGATCAAGCATTAGCGTGTAAAAGGTTTCCAGTTCATGCTTTTTCCTGACTCTGGACTACTTAACCTTTGCTCATGCATGCATTACGGTATCCCCGTACCTGACATTGATTGTGGCACCTGTCCATCAAGCACCATATTTGCATCGGAATAATTCGGGATGTATGTTACACAATTTGTAATTTGTTTAATCCCGGTGCACTCCTGACCATCAAGTACCATGCTGCTGTGTCTTGGCGCGATATGAACTACTGACTACGTACTGTATGTAAACTCAAATTAGCTTCGCACAATTCACAATTGAAACAAAATTAAAAAAGATAGAGCTTGCACACATGATCGCATTGACCGCTATGTGAACTGACTACTGTATTATGTAAACCCAAATTACATGCATGCTTCGCACAATTCATAATTTCAAATCAAAAACCAAAGAAAGTCAACCTGCACACATGATCCCATTGTACAGATGGCGCCCTTTGACAAAATCACCAAGTTGTGCAGCAACACAACCTAAGGAGACAAGCTGTTTTTTCAAACAAAATACGCGAGCAAAACCAGCAGGAAACAGACCTCTAAAAAACAGCAAACCGAAACCTCGAGATCATTGCCCCCTTTCTATTCCATCTATATACTACTCCCTTTCCTTTGGAGATGGTTTGGTGCGGTTTTGTTTGGGTTTGAAGGAAGAGGAGCTGCTCGGATCCGGAGTAGGGAGGCTGCGAGTGCGACGTCAACGCTGTGCATGTCGCGGGACATGGGCAGGCGAGCAGGAGAGGGAGTAGTATATAGATGGAATAGAAAGGGGGCAATGATCTCGAGGTTTCGGTTTGCTGTTTTTTAGAGGTCTGTTTCCTGCTGGTTTTGCTCGCGTATTTTGTTTGAAAAAACAGCTTGTCTCCTTAGGTTGTGTTGCTGCACAACTTGGTGATTTTGTCAAAGGGCGCCATCTGTACAATGGGATCATGTGTGCAGGTTGACTTTCTTTGGTTTTTGATTTGAAATTATGAATTGTGCGAAGCATGCATGTAATTTGGGTTTACATAATACAGTAGTCAGTTCACATAGCGGTCAATGCGATCATGTGTGCAAGCTCTATCTTTTTTAATTTTGTTTCAATTGTGAATTGTGCGAAGCTAATTTGAGTTTACATACAGTACGTAGTCAGTAGTTCATATCGCGCCAAGACACAGCAGCATGGTACTTGATGGTCAGGAGTGCACCGGGATTAAACAAATTACAAATTGTGTAACATACATCCCGAATTATTCCGATGCAAATATGGTGCTTGATGGACAGGTGCCACAATCAATGTCAGGTACGGGGATACCGTAATGCATGCATGAGCAAAGGTTAAGTAGTCCAGAGTCAGGAAAAAGCATGAACTGGAAACCTTTTACACGCTAATGCTTGATCTGTGTACTTGCGGTGGAACCCGTTCACTCGAATTTAAGCCATTGGCTTCACACGGGGGTTCGTATTTTTTCTAAATTTGTTTGTGGTAGGCGACGTGACAACGAGATGTTTGTAGTGACTAGATCGCAAGATCTGTCAGCAAGGGTTTGTCGGCTCAGTTTCTCACAATTTTTCATGAGGATAAGCCGAGTGTATATGGATTTGTTTGGTTTGTGACCTAGCCTGCAAAGCCCGTTTAGACAAGGTG
This sequence comes from Tripidium arundinaceum, assembly GCA_030439765.1. Taxonomy (NCBI): domain Eukaryota; kingdom Viridiplantae; phylum Streptophyta; class Magnoliopsida; order Poales; family Poaceae; genus Tripidium; species Tripidium arundinaceum. The sequence continues at coordinate 5,940 of JAHUYU010003201.1, read as the reverse complement.
ATCCAGCCCTAGATGTTGGAATCGATGACCTGAGTGAGCTGACTGGTCCAGATATATTTCTTAATCCTTCGTCCAAACAAGCCCATATGCATAGGTGAGTATGTTCATATGTGTTTCGTAGAGAAAAAAAAATGGAAAGAAAGAAATCTTTTAGGGAGACATTGTACGGGGCCTCTTCTTTTCTGTGTTACTAAATGTCGTCCTCGTGGGTGGAATGGATCAAGTCGTGAAAAAAAGGGACTGATCCAATATATATATGATTGATTTGTGAAAAGCATAATCTATGGTACCTTACTGCCTTAGAAGGCAAGGTCATCCGACTTGTCCAAGTGCAATCCTCAAAGAGTGACATGTGAAGTGCACTTCAAGTCATCTGAGTTCCGGACTTATTTGTGTCGCATGCTTGCCTTTTCTCACTCCTATCTATCGCCGAAAGAAATATTTTTGCGTCCTTTATTTTTTCTGAGCTTCAGAAGTCGGCCCTTGTCATGCCCCACGTCAGAGCTAATCTTTTCCATGGATTATGTCAGGGTTGTTTAATGTTACTCGTCTGGAATGACCCTTTCTCCACAACCTCAAGTTAACCATTACTCCCTTCGTTCCATTTTGATCTGGCGCAAGTTAGAATGACACGGTCTCCTAGATTACACTTTAACCATTCATTTGCTTTATATTATATTATTTATGCTTATAAACTTATAATCATTGGATAGTATAATTCCTTACAAATCTAATCATATAAATTTTGTATTATAATAGTTAAAAATTATTAGCCTAATTATTAGTCAAAGTTTTTAAAGTTTGACTCTTTATGTGTGTGTGCGCCAGATAAAATGGAACGGAGGTAGTAATGGTTAACTTGAGGTTGTGGAGAAAGGGTCATTCCAGACGAGTAACATTAAACAACCCTGACATAATCCATGGAAAAGATTAGCTCTGACGTGGGGCATGACAAGGGCCGACTTCTGAAGCTCAGAAAAAATAAAGGACGCAAAAATATTTCTTTCGGCGATAGATAGGAGTGAGAAAAGGCAAGCATGCGACACAAATAAGTCCGGAACTCAGATGACTTGAAGTGCACTTCACATGTCACTCTTTGAGGATTGCACTTGGACAAGTCGGATGACCTTGCCTTCTAAGGCAGTAAGGTACCATAGATTATGCTTTTCACAAATCAATCATATATATATTGGATCAGTCCCTTTTTTTCACGACTTGATCCATTCCACCCACGAGGACGACATTTAGTAACACAGAAAAGAAGAGGCCCCGTACAATGTCTCCCTAAAAGATTTCTTTCTTTCCATTTTTTTTTCTCTACGAAACACATATGAACATACTCACCTATGCATATGGGCTTGTTTGGACGAAGGATTAAGAAATATATCTGGACCAGTCAGCTCACTCAGGTCATCGATTCCAACATCTAGGGCTGGATCACCTTGTCTAAACGGGCTTTGCAGGCTAGGTCACAAACCAAACAAATCCATATACACTCGGCTTATCCTCATGAAAAATTGTGAGAAACTGAGCCGACAAACCCTTGCTGACAGATCTTGCGATCTAGTCACTACAAACATCTCGTTGTCACGTCGCCTACCACAAACAAATTTAGAAAAAATACGAACCCCCGTGTGAAGCCAATGGCTTAAATTCGAGTGAACGGGTTCCACCGCAAGTACACAGATCAAGCATTAGCGTGTAAAAGGTTTCCAGTTCATGCTTTTTCCTGACTCTGGACTACTTAACCTTTGCTCATGCATGCATTACGGTATCCCCGTACCTGACATTGATTGTGGCACCTGTCCATCAAGCACCATATTTGCATCGGAATAATTCGGGATGTATGTTACACAATTTGTAATTTGTTTAATCCCGGTGCACTCCTGACCATCAAGTACCATGCTGCTGTGTCTTGGCGCGATATGAACTACTGACTACGTACTGTATGTAAACTCAAATTAGCTTCGCACAATTCACAATTGAAACAAAATTAAAAAAGATAGAGCTTGCACACATGATCGCATTGACCGCTATGTGAACTGACTACTGTATTATGTAAACCCAAATTACATGCATGCTTCGCACAATTCATAATTTCAAATCAAAAACCAAAGAAAGTCAACCTGCACACATGATCCCATTGTACAGATGGCGCCCTTTGACAAAATCACCAAGTTGTGCAGCAACACAACCTAAGGAGACAAGCTGTTTTTTCAAACAAAATACGCGAGCAAAACCAGCAGGAAACAGACCTCTAAAAAACAGCAAACCGAAACCTCGAGATCATTGCCCCCTTTCTATTCCATCTATATACTACTCCCTCTCCTGCTCGCCTGCCCATGTCCCGCGACATGCACAGCGTTGACGTCGCACTCGCAGCCTCCCTACTCCGGATCCGAGCAGCTCCTCTTCCCTTCAAACCCAAACAAAACCGCACCAAACCATCTCCAAAGGAAAGGGCACGGATCGCTGTCTGCACCAACACCAACGCCGACGCCTCACCTCGAGCTAGTCGTGTCGTGCGTGGCCACTAGGCTCGCCGCCACGCCGGCCGGCCGGCCAAGAACCGAGAGCGATCGAGGTAGCCAGCCAGCTCGGCACGCTACGATGAGCTCCGGCGGGACGCCGCCAGTGGGGCTGACACCGGCGGACGGCACCTCCAGCGGTATGTTCAGCACCGACCGCATCGGCGGCTTCGGCTACGGCGTCGGCGTCTCCGTCGGCATCCTCCTGCTCATCACCACCATCACGCTCGCCTCCTACTTCTGCACCCGAGCGCCGGTCGACGCGGCGGCGGGGGAGGCTGCTCCGTCCCGGCGCCACGGCGGCCGGGGCGGCGGCGCCGGCGGCGAAGGTGCGCACGACGACGTCGAGCTCGGCATCGACGAGGCCACGCTCAAAGGGTACCCGGAGGTGGTGTACGGCGAGGCCAGGAAGGAGGCCAAGGCCGCCGGCAAGAAGGGCACCACGTGCACGTGCTGCTCCATCTGCCTCGACAACTACGGCGACGGCGAGGTGCTCCGGAAGCTGCCCGAGTGCGGCCACCTGTTCCACCGGGAGTGCGTCGACCCGTGGCTCCGCCACCACCCGACGTGCCCCGTGTGCCGGACGTCGCCGGTGCCGAGCCCCATGCCCACGCCACTCGCCGAGGTCACGCCGCTGGCAATGGCCAGGATGTCGTCGTGACAACAGGCACGGTCCGGCTTCTTTTCTTTTCTTCCTCTTCTTCTAAAAATTCTTTGCTTTTCTTGCCCTTAATTACTGCTATACCACTACCAGAAAATGTGACGTGGTGGAATTGCCAGATTGGGGCACATGATATATTTGAAAAAAAATGAATGGATGAAAATGTTCTGGATATTAGGAATTAGAATAGGGCTTTTCTTGGGTGTAATTGTAAATTTGGGTTCAGCGTATTTTTCTTTTCTCCTTGATGAAAAAGCATAGCTTGAATTAGGATTCTGTACGGATCGGATGACAAATATTTGACTATTCCTGATGATAAAATATTGGGTGCAGTAATCCAAAAGATTCCCGAGAAATGTTTATATCATTCTCTCAAAAATATAATTTCTGGATATAAAGGAGATTGATTTCAACCCTATACTCTGATCCATGACTTTAATTTTCTATACAAAGATTTCACCGCTCGCAGTTGCTTCATTGTTCTTGACTTCTGGGGCCAAGTAAAACGAAGAATTAGACTAGGAGGTTCAGACTTCAGCCCCTCCTACAGCTTGATTAGTTTTTAAGTTCTACTAGGCAAGTACTTAATGAATATAGAATATCAACCAATGGTCCTATTCTAATTCCTAATATCCAGAACATTTTCATCCATTCATTTTTTTTCAAATATATCATGTGCCCCAATCTGGCAATTCCACCACGTCACATTTTCTGGTAGTGGTATAGCAGTAATTAAGGGCAAGAAAAGCAAAGAATTTTTAGAAGAAGAGGAAGAAAAGAAAAGAAGCCGGACCGTGCCTGTTGTCACGACGACATCCTGGCCATTGCCAGCGGCGTGACCTCGGCGAGTGGCGTGGGCATGGGGCTCGGCACCGGCGACGTCCGGCACACGGGGCACGTCGGGTGGTGGCGGAGCCACGGGTCGACGCACTCCCGGTGGAACAGGTGGCCGCACTCGGGCAGCTTCCGGAGCACCTCGCCGTCGCCGTAGTTGTCGAGGCAGATGGAGCAGCACGTGCACGTGGTGCCCTTCTTGCCGGCGGCCTTGGCCTCCTTCCTGGCCTCGCCGTACACCACCTCCGGGTACCCTTTGAGCGTGGCCTCGTCGATGCCGAGCTCGACGTCGTCGTGCGCACCTTCGCCGCCGGCGCCGCCGCCCCGGCCGCCGTGGCGCCGGGACGGAGCAGCCTCCCCCGCCGCCGCGTCGACCGGCGCTCGGGTGCAGAAGTAGGAGGCGAGCGTGATGGTGGTGATGAGCAGGAGGATGCCGACGGAGACGCCGACGCCGTAGCCGAAGCCGCCGATGCGGTCGGTGCTGAACATACCGCTGGAGGTGCCGTCCGCCGGTGTCAGCCCCACTGGCGGCGTCCCGCCGGAGCTCATCGTAGCGTGCCGAGCTGGCTGGCTACCTCGATCGCTCTCGGTTTCTTGGCCGGCCGGCCGGCGTGGCGGCGAGCCTAGTGGCCACGCACGACACGACTAGCTCGAGGTGAGGCGTCGGCGTTGGTGTTGGTGCAGACAGCGATCCGTGCCCTTTCCTTTGGAGATGGTTTGGTGCGGTTTTGTTTGGGTTTGAAGGGAAGAGGAGCTGCTCGGATCCGGAGTAGGGAGGCTGCGAGTGCGACGTCAACGCTGTGCATGTCGCGGGACATGGGCAGGCGAGCAGGAGAGGGAGTAGTATATAGATGGAATAGAAAGGGGGCAATGATCTCGAGGTTTCGGTTTGCTGTTTTTTAGAGGTCTGTTTCCTGCTGGTTTTGCTCGCGTATTTTGTTTGAAAAAACAGCTTGTCTCCTTAGGTTGTGTTGCTGCACAACTTGGTGATTTTGTCAAAGGGCGCCATCTGTACAATGGGATCATGTGTGCAGGTTGACTTTCTTTGGTTTTTGATTTGAAATTATGAATTGTGCGAAGCATGCATGTAATTTGGGTTTACATAATACAGTAGTCAGTTCACATAGCGGTCAATGCGATCATGTGTGCAAGCTCTATCTTTTTTAATTTTGTTTCAATTGTGAATTGTGCGAAGCTAATTTGAGTTTACATACAGTACGTAGTCAGTAGTTCATATCGCGCCAAGACACAGCAGCATGGTACTTGATGGTCAGGAGTGCACCGGATTAAACAAATTACAAATTGTGTAACATACATCCCGAATTATTCCGATGCAAATATGGTGCTTGATGGACAGGTGCCACAATCAATGTCAGGTACGGGGATACCGTAATGCATGCATGAGCAAAGGTTAAGTAGTCCAGAGTCAGGAAAAAGCATGAACTGGAAACCTTTTACACGCTAATGCTTGATCTGTGTACTTGCGGTGGAACCCGTTCACTCGAATTTAAGCCATTGGCTTCACACGGGGGTTCGTATTTTTTCTAAATTTGTTTGTGGTAGGCGACGTGACAACGAGATGTTTGTAGTGACTAGATCGCAAGATCTGTCAGCAAGGGTTTGTCGCTCAGTTTCTCACAATTTTTCATGAGGATAAGCCGAGTGTATATGGATTTGTTTGGTTTGTGACCTAGCCTGCAAAGCCCGTTTAGACAAGGTGATCCAGCCCTAGATGTTGGAATCGATGACCTGAGTGAGCTGACTGGTCCAGATATATTTCTTAATCCTTCGTCCAAACAAGCCCATATGCATAGGTGAGTATGTTCATATGTGTTTCGTAGAGAAAAAAAAATGGAAAGAAAGAAATCTTTTAGGGAGACATTGTACGGGGCCTCTTCTTTTCTGTGTTACTAAATG
>JAHUYU010002198.1:0-18332 GCA_030439765.1 Tripidium arundinaceum | reverse complement strand
ATGTCATGTGAACTTAATTGGCTAGTACTTAGATTATTTGTGATATATTGTGAGACATGTTGACTTTGTGATATATTTGTGATGGTTGTGATATATATGTGATGTTGATTATATATATGTGATGTTGGTGATGTATGTGTTGTTGATGATGTATATGATATATCTTCTGTTTGTTTGGATGAAATGAAAAAAATAAATGAAAAAGATAATTTCTGGCCGCTTTGCCGAGTGCCATGACCATAGCACTCGGCAAAGGCAACCATTTTGCCGAGTGCCTGGGACATAGCACTCGGCAAAGAATTTTCAAAAAAAAATAAATCAAATTCTTTGCCGAGTGTCAAATATTTAGACGCTCGGCAAATAAAATCAAAAAAAAAATTTAAACATTTTGCCGAGTGCCTTGTCAGTTGACACTCGGCAAATATTGTTTTAATAAAAAAAATTTAAAGGTTTGCTGAGTGTCGACGCTCGGCAAAGAGTTTTTTTTTAAAAAAAATTTTAATGTTTGCCGAGTGCCTGGTCAGTTGACACTCGGCAAATATTGTTTTTAATAAAAAAAATTTAAAGGTTTGCCGAGCGCCCACACTCGGCAAAGAGTTTTTTTTTTAAAAAATATTTTAATCTTTGCCGAGTGCCCTGTCGTCAGGCACTCGGCAAAGTCTCCGTCGCCGTTTCACTACGCCGTCAGTTGGCTTTTTTTTTGCCGAGTGTCGGCGTGGCACTCGGCAAAACCTTTGCCGAGTGCCCGATAAAAGGCACTCGGCAAAGAGACCTTTGCCGACAAAAAATTTACCGAGCGCGGTTTGCCGAGTGCGACACTCGGCAAATTCTTTGCCGAGTGCAAAATGGGCTTTGCCGAGTGCCTGAGGCACTCGGTAAAGTGCCTGTGTCCGGTAGTGAGCCTCATGTATGACGTTATTTTTGGGGGAGTGAGTGCAGCTTTTGGAAATGATGTTTTTGCATTATGGGTTCTACCTTCAGGTTCTGGACCAGCAAGAGGAAGCTCTTTATCCAAGAGGCAGAGGATGCTAATTTTGTGAGCTATTTCAAATTAGACAAAATAATTTTTGTAGAGAAACCAACGTATGTGAATGCTAGCGAGTAGAGCACTCTGCTATTTGCTTCTTTTAAATAGCTCACAAAATTAGCATCCTCTGCCTCTTGGATAAAGAGCTTCCTCTTGCTGGTCCAGAACCTGAAGGTAGAACCCATAATGCAAAAACATCATTTCCAAAAGCTGCACTCACTCCCCCAAAAATAACGTCATACATGAGGCTCACTACCGGACACAGGCACTTTACCGAGTGCCTCAGGCACTCGGCAAAGCCCATTTTGCACTCGGCAAAGAATTTGCCGAGTGTCGCACTCGGCAAACCGCGCTCGGTAAATTTTTTGTCGGCAAAGGTCTCTTTGCCGAGTGCCTTTTATCGGGCACTCGGCAAAGGTTTTGCCGAGTGCCACGCCGACACTCGGCAAAAAAAAGCCAACTGACGGCGTAGTGAAACGGCGACGGAGACTTTGCCGAGTGCCTGACGACAGGGCACTCGGCAAAGATTAAAATATTTTTTAAAAAAAAACTCTTTGCCGAGTGTGGGCGCTCGGCAAACCTTTAAATTTTTTTTATTAAAAACAATATTTGCCGAGTGTCAACTGACCAGGCACTCGGCAAACATTAAAATTTTTTTTAAAAAAAAACTCTTTGCCGAGCGTCGACACTCAGCAAACCTTTAAATTTTTTTTATTAAAACAATATTTGCCGAGTGTCAACTGACAAGGCACTCGGCAAAATGTTTAAATTTTTTTTTGATTTTATTTGCCGAGCGTCTAAATATTTGACACTCGGCAAAGAATTTGATTTATTTTTTTGAAAATTCTTTGCCGAGTGCTATGTCCCAGGCACTCGGCAAAATGGTTGCCTTTGCCGAGTGCTATGGTCATGGCACTCGGCAAAGCGGCCAGAAATTATCTTTTTCATTTATTTTTTCATTTCATCCAAACAAACAGAAGATATATCATATACATCATCACAACACATACATCACCAACATCACATATATATAATCAACATCACATATATATCACAACCATCACAAATATATCACAAAGTCAACATGTCTCACAATATATCACAAATAATCTAAGTACTAGCCAATTAAGTTCACATGTCTGACAAATAAGTTCACAAGTACCGTCATCAACACCACAGTATAACATAAACATCACATCCCACAAGTAGCATCACCAACCTGGCCATCCAGACTGATTCGGTGAAAGATTTGGTGAAGCACGAGGATCATTGGATGCCGCCGATTGATTCTGCACAAAAGAGAAGAAATTGCATGTGTGAGACAAGATGAACATATACCATACATTACTAGGTTTTAAGTAGGGTTGTGGTTTGACGCTAAGCATGAACATATAAACTAAAACATGCATACTCACAGGAGTAGAAAACTGATGAGGTGGAGGTGGAGGTGGAGCGAAAAGCCCAGGTGGCGGAGTTACACCCGCTGCGGCACCAAGAGTCTGCATGAACTGAAGAATCTCCGCCATCTTCTCCTGCTAGGCCTGCCGATGGGCCTCCATCTCCTCCATCCTCTGCCGATCAGCCTCCATCCTCGCATGTATCACCTCCCGCATCATCCTCTCTTGTTCCAGCTGGGCCTATAATATTTCACCCCAATGTTACAATAATGCAAAGAAAAGGTATGCAATAATCGATGAACGACGAATAAAACAGGAATAACCTGGAGTGCCTCCATCCGGTGGTGTGACGTGTCCTGATGAGGTCGTATGGCCGGGCTCGCGCTCGTGCTGCTTGCTCGAATCTGGGAGAGACTGGAAGTAGCGACCGGGTCGATTGCGCCGTCACCAATCCAGTACTGCCCATGCTTCTTGCCTCCTCCCACCCTCATGACGACTTCGCCGTCAAGGTCCTGGGTGCTCGGATCATACTCTGGCCCGTGGACCTCCCTTGCCATCTCAGTGTAATCACTGAGGCGGCTGTGGACGGTCGCGTTGCTGTACGCCTCAGACCCATCCTCCGGGTTGTAGTCGACGTTGGACGTTGCCTTGCCCTTGTGGGCCATAGCAAATGCCTTGAAGATGGAGCAAGGCTGGCCACCATGTGACGCCGACTGCGACAAAAACAGCAAGATGATTACAAATCATGCATAGTTGAGCGTTATAATAAATAAATGAATTCGCGTACCCATGTTTGTGCGTATCCGCTGAGGCTCCGGCTGCCTTGATGGTGTGGTACACCTGGCATCATCAAACGCCGGTCACGGCAAGCGTTGTGCGTCTCTTGCCACTCGCTAGAGCACTACCTGTCCACCATCCGTTCCCAGCACTCGGGATGCGTGGCGCACCAATAAGGAATCATCTACAAGACATCAAGTACATGACATATCATAAGATGAAATTAAGTCTACTTAGTTTCAAAAGGAATCAATATTAATGTTCTAAATTTACCAGCAGGTACTGGTCCCGGGTCAGCGTCATGGTTCTTGCGTCCCTTTTGAGGACCTTCTGTCCAAGGACGGACCCATAGTAACTTACGATGGCCTGGACGCGCGCCTCGTAGTGCATGTCCACGACGAGTTTCTTACAACATCTGGTAGCCACTACATCCGCCCTGCCCTCATATCCCTCCTGGCATCTGAAGAAATGCTGCATACAAACACGTATCCATTCATTATTTCAAGATTATGCAATGAATGCGATGTGTTGAGCAATGTAGTGCGAGGAAGGCTTACCCACAGTTCTTGCTTCACCCGCTCCGCCTTGTTGTTGTATACCCTTCCATCCCGATCTACAGCATCGGGGGCGGCGGCGTAGTGGTCAAACGAGTAGGCCGGCACCATCACTTCGGCGTACTCAACGAGGCCAGGGAAGTGTTCCCTGCACAGAAGACCAAGGATGCCATTGACGTGGCGTGTGTGAGCACCTCCACTCGCCACAATCGTCCAGTTCCTATCCAAGTGATTAAGAAAAATTATTAGTTTCTATTTTGAATTTGAACATATCATATGAATAAGCAGTGATAACATCGAAAGTTACTTACTTTGCCCCCTCGGGTCGAATCAGCGGGCGTTGATGAGCAGGTATCGGTCGCTGAGGGAGGCTCGCGGGACCTCGCAAGTACACACTCGACGAACCAGAGGCTGAGGAACCCCCTGCTGTCGCCTCCTCCTCCTCGTCCTCTTGCGCCTCCTCGGCATCCTCCTGCGCCTCCTCGGCGTCGTCCTGCGCCTCCTCGGCGTCCTCCTGCGCCTCCTCCACCTGCTCCTCCTCCTCACGCGACGGGACGGGAGGCGACGGCCCCCTAGTCCTGCGGCTGCTCCTCCTCGACCTCCCCGACGACTCCTCAGCACCGGGCCTTGTCTTTCTCCTTCCTCTCGGGTAAAACGACGAGAGGGCCCTGAACGCACCGCCGTCTGGCATCTTTGTTCAATCACCAGCAATTAAAAAGAGTAAACCAATAAGCACAGATAAACAAGACGTTCTTAGAAAGAGATGCAAAATAAGAAAACATAATTACAAAATAATATAGTATTACATGTATTAGAAATAATCTTCATGATCGGGATTAGCTGGATCATAAGTCTCATCATCACTATGAACCATGTCATAATCAACACTATCCGAAGGAGCAATACTGTCATCTCCTAGATGTAATCGTTCAAGCATTTGTAAGTCTTTCACATTTTGCACCTCATCTCCCTCCTCCTCGTCAACAACCCTTTCATTGTCTACTTCCATATCTATCTCTCCGGTTAAGTCTATCTCAAACCTCCCATCTAGCCCGTCTTCTTGGAAGAACTCTCCGTCATATGTGTTTGGGTCTAAGTTGTAATCGTCGTCATTTGGAACAGGTAATCTACCGTGTGGCAATACCTTGTGCACAATATCCCAACCCTTAAGAAGCTCTTTGGTCTGACACGCATATGAAAGATAATAAACTTGCATGGCCTGTTGGGCCATAATATAGACATCGTCTCCTGGTAAGACAGAATCTTGTCGAATTTCGACTAGCCCGAGATTAGAATATGTCAGTCTCGTTACTTTAGGATCAAACCAATGACATTTGAATATAACGGGATTAAGAGAATTAGAGCCATGATACTTGAGTTCGTATATTTCTTCAATTCTTCCATAATAGTCGACCCCATCAAGGCCTAGTGTAAAAACTCCGGAACATGTGGTTCTTAGATTGGGCCGACTCTGCTCGTAGCTTGTTGTGCGAAAGCGATATCCATTCACGTCATAACCTCCAAATGATCTAACCCTATACTCAAAGCCATCGGCAACCTGTCTTAATTCGCCACTCATAGACGTATCCCTCAGGCCCTGCAAGTTTATTATCTTTCATATGCGTGTCAGACCAAAGAGCTTCTTAAGGGTTGGGATATTGTGCACAAGGTATTGCCACACGGTAGATTACCTGTTCCAAATGACGACGATTACAACTTAGACCCAAACACATATGACGGAGAGTTCTTCCAAGAAGACGGGCTAGATGGGAGGTTTGAGATAGACTTAACCGGAGAGATAGATATGGAAGTAGACAATGAAAGGGTTGTTGACGAGGAGGAGGGAGATGAGGTGCAAAATGTGAAAGACTTACAAATGCTTGAACGATTACATCTAGGAGATGACAGTATTGCTCCTTCGGATAGTGTTGATTATGACATGGTTCATAGTGATGATGAGACTTATGATCCAGCTAATCCCGATCATGAAGATTATTTCTAATACATGTAATACTATATTATTTTGTAATTATGTTTTCTTATTTTGCATCTCTTTCTAAGAACGTCTTGTTTATCTGTGCTTATTGGTTTACTCTTTTTAATTGCTGGTGATTGAACAAAGATGCCAGACGGCGGTGCGTTCAGGGCCCTCTCGTCGTTTTACCCGAGAGGAAGGAGAAAGACAAGGCCCGGTGCTGAGGAGTCGTCGGGGAGGTCGAGGAGGAGCAGCCGCAGGACTAGGGGGCCGTCGCCTCCCGTCCCGTCGCGTGAGGAGGAGGAGCAGGTGGAGGAGGCGCAGGAGGACGCCGAGGAGGCGCAGGACGACGCCGAGGAGGCGCAGGAGGATGCCGAGGAGGCGCAAGAGGACGAGGAGGAGGAGGCGACAGCAGGGGGTTCCTCAGCCTCTGGTTCGTCGAGTGTGTACTTGCGAGGTCCCGCGAGCCTCCCTCAGCGACCGATACCTGCTCATCAACGCCCGCTGATTCGACCCGAGGGGGCAAAGTAAGTAACTTTCGATGTTATCACTGCTTATTCATATGATATGTTCAAATTCAAAATAGAAACTAATAATTTTTCTTAATCACTTGGATAGGAACTGGACGATTGTGGCGAGTGGAGGTGCTCACACACGCCACGTCAATGGCATCCTTGGTCTTCTGTGCAGGGAACACTTCCCTGGCCTCGTTGAGTACGCCGAAGTGATGGTGCCGGCCTACTCGTTTGACCACTACGCCGCCGCCCCCGATGCTGTAGATCGGGATGGAAGGGTATACAACAACAAGGCGGAGCGGGTGAAGCAAGAACTGTGGGTAAGCCTTCCTCGCACTACATTGCTCAACACATCGCATTCATTGCATAATCTTGAAATAATGAATGGATACGTGTTTGTATGCAGCATTTCTTCAGATGCCAGGAGGGATATGAGGGCAGGGCGGATGTAGTGGCTACCAGATGTTGTAAGAAACTCGTCGTGGACATGCACTACGAGGCGCGCGTCCAGGCCATCGTAAGTTACTATGGGTCCGTCCTTGGACAGAAGGTCCTCAAAAGGGACGCAAGAACCATGACGCTGACCCGGGACCAGTACCTGCTGGTAAATTTAGAACATTAATATTGATTCCTTTTGAAACTAAGTAGACTTAATTTCATCTTATGATATGTCATGTACTTGATGTCTTGTAGATGATTCCTTATTGGTGCGCCACGCATCCCGAGTGCTGGGAACGGATGGTGGACAGGTAGTGCTCTAGCGAGTGGCAAGAGACGCACAACGCTTGCCGTGACCGGCGTTTGATGATGCCAGGTGTACCACACCATCAAGGCAGCCGGAGCCTCAGCGGATACGCACAAACATGGGTACGCGAATTCATTTATTTATTATAACGCTCAACTATGCATGATTTGTAATCATCTTGCTGTTTTTGTCGCAGTCGGCGTCACATGGTGGCCAGCCTTGCTCCATCTTCAAGGCATTTGCTATGGCCCACAAGGGCAAGGCAACGTCCAACGTCGACTACAACCCGGAGGATGGGTCTGAGGCGTACAGCAACGCGACCGTCCACAGCCGCCTCAGTGATTACACTGAGATGGCAAGGGAGGTCCACGGGCCAGAGTATGATCCGAGCACCCAGGACCTTGACGGCGAAGTCGTCATGAGGGTGGGAGGAGGCAAGAAGCATGGGCAGTACTGGATTGGTGACGGCGCAATCGACCCGGTCGCTACTTCCAGTCTCTCCCAGATTCGAGCAAGCAGCACGAGCGCGAGCCCGGCCATACGACCTCATCAGGACACGTCACACCACCGGATGGAGGCACTCCAGGTTATTCCTGTTTTATTCGTCGTTCATCGATTATTGCATACCTTTTCTTTGCATTATTGTAACATTGGGGTGAAATATTATAGGCCCAGCTGGAACAAGAGAGGATGATGCGGGAGGTGATACATGCGAGGATGGAGGCTGATCGGCAGAGGATGGAGGAGATGGAGGCCCATCGGCAGGCCTAGCAGGAGAAGATGGCGGAGATTCTTCAGTTCATGCAGACTCTTGGTGCCGCAGCGGGTGTAACTCCGCCACCTGGGCTTTTCGCTCCACCTCCACCTCCACCTCATCAGTTTTCTACTCCTGTGAGTATGCATGTTTTAGTTTATATGTTCATGCTTAGCGTCAAACCACAACCCTACTTAAAACCTAGTAATGTATGGTATATGTTCATCTTGTCTCACACATGCAATTTCTTCTCTTTTGTGCAGAATCAATCGGCGGCATCCAATGATCCTCGTGCTTCACCAAATCTTTCACCGAATCAGTCTGGATGGCCAGGTTGGTGATGCTACTTGTGGGATGTGATGTTTATGTTATACTGTGGTGTTGATGACGGTACTTGTGAACTTATTTGTCAGACATGTGAACTTAATTGGCTAGTACTTAGATTATTTGTGATATATTGTGAGACATGTTGACTTTGTGATATATTTGTGATGGTTGTGATATATATGTGATGTTGATTATATATATGTGATGTTGGTGATGTATGTGTTGTTGATGATGTATATGATATATATCTTCTGTTTGTTTGGATGAAATGAAAAAAATAAATGAAAAAGATAATTTCTGGCCGCTTTGCCGAGTGCCATGACCATAGCACTCGGCAAAGGCAACCATTTTGCCGAGTGCCTGGGACATAGCACTCGGCAAAGAATTTTCAAAAAAAAATAAATCAAATTCTTTGCCGAGTGTCAAATATTTAGACGCTCGGCAAATAAAATCAAAAAAAAAATTTAAACATTTTGCCGAGTGCCTTGTCAGTTGACACTCGGCAAATATTGTTTTAATAAAAAAAATTTAAAGGTTTGCTGAGTGTCGACGCTCGGCAAAGAGTTTTTTTTTAAAAAAAATTTTAATGTTTGCCGAGTGCCTGGTCAGTTGACACTCGGCAAATATTGTTTTTAATAAAAAAATTTAAAGGTTTGCCGAGCGCCCACACTCGGCAAAGAGTTTTTTTTTAAAAAATATTTTAATCTTTGCCGAGTGCCCTGTCGTCAGGCACTCGGCAAAGTCTCCGTCGCCGTTTCACTACGCCGTCAGTTGGCTTTTTTTTGCCGAGTGTCGGCGTGGCACTCGGCAAAACCTTTGCCGAGTGCCCGATAAAAGGCACTCGGCAAAGAGACCTTTGCCGACAAAAAATTTACCGAGCGCGGTTTGCCGAGTGCGACACTCGGCAAATTCTTTGCCGAGTGCAAAATGGGCTTTGCCGAGTGCCTGAGGCACTCGGTAAAGTGCCTGTGTCCGGTAGTGAGCCTCATGTATGACGTTATTTTTGGGGGAGTGAGTGCAGCTTTTGGAAATGATGTTTTTGCATTATGGGTTCTACCTTCAGGTTCTGGACCAGCAAGAGGAAGCTCTTTATCCAAGAGGCAGAGGATGCTAATTTTGTGAGCTATTTAAAAGAAGCAAATAGCAGAGTGCTCTACTCGCTAGCATTCACATACGTTGGTTTCTCTACAAAAATTATTTTGTCTAATTTGAAATAGATATTTTATTTGGATTTTTTGGTGATGAAATATTGTACCGAGTTACTTGTTAGTTAGCCTTCTAAATCATTGGCTGGTGCTAAATGGTTGAGTCGATTCTTTGATAGAACTAGATGATATCCCCGCATTGCTACGGGTTATTTAGATATGAAATTTTAGCTTGAAACATATGTAAATCCTAATTACTATGTTATAAATACTTCCAAAAAATATAAATTAAAGAATCTGAAAGAGTATGCATAGAAAAAGAAAAACTAACGTCACCATTAGAACTCAAAAGACAAATGGAAAAAAATAAAAACATATTAATCATGACAAATGCTTCTCTCTTGCTTTATGCTCGATAGTTGATCAGAGCGCCATGTAGACATCTAAAGCAAAATAAGTATTAAGACATTAAAAATGAATTTGTGTTTGTATGGTTTGTTTGGTTGCCTGCATAACCCCTTATCTAGGCCCCGTAGTGTAATTCGTTTTTGATTGGTTACCTGCATAGGTCCATATGCTGGATAGCACTGTCCTCAAAGCAAGCCCAGCCTGCATCCCATTATTCGACCAAATCCTACGTATCTAACTGTACACCCTTCCTCATGCACCTGCTCTGCAGCTCAAGACACAGTCTGGCCAGCTATGCAAGAAACCAATCACACACATAACATTGTATAACTTCCTATCCAGACAAACCAAACAACAATAAATTTCATTGCCTTGTACAGATTAAAGGTATGCTGTATAACCTCTAATGCAATATAATATTAATGCGAGTTACCAATCAGACCTCGTAATAAATAGTGAATTTTAGCCTCTACAAATTGGAACATGTTCCTCGCGGCTAGCTTATCCACGTCGCTCCTAGTAGCCTCTACAAATTGGAACATGTTCCTCGCGAGCTACCCTATCCACGTTAACTGGCCGTTCGATTCTCCAATCAACGACCGTCGTTACACCATGCGAGGCTCCCGTCGTACTGCTCCACGCGTCAGCCACTCACTGGGTCCGTCAAAAATATCTTAGGACCTGTTCATCCGGCTTATAATCCGTACTTTTCGGCTGGTTTTTTCAACCAGAACAGTGTTTTTCTCTCACAACAAATCAGCCAACGGTGTTTTTCAGCCGGCTTATCAGCGCAGCCGAATGGGGCCTTAGCCTAAAGACTCGGGAGACTTCTCGTCTGCTCCGCCTCCGTCCTTCCGTCGCGTGCCCTCCTGTCGCGCCGCCCAGCACCCTCCACCCCGCCTCCGTTGCGCACCGCCCTCTTCCTCCGTCTCCCTCACACCGCCCTCCCCTCTCCCTCGCATCTCCCTGCGCCCTCCACCTCTCCCGTGGAGTCACGCCGCTCGCGGCCCTTGCCAACCTCTAGGCGCACGGCGGCGGCGCCCTCCGCGCATGCGGCAGCCCGCCCGATGGTGGCGTCCTCATGGCGTCAGCCGGCGAGGCTTACGACGGCGGTTCCGGCTGTAGCGCCTGCGGCGCGTGGGACGGTGCCGCCCTACACGCATGCGCCATCGGGCCTTGCGGCGCGCGTCAAGGGGCGTGAGGGCCATGCAGCACCGGCACCAGCCCTAACCCGCCGCCGCTGGCAAACGAGGCGGCGTGCGACGCTGTCGGTGCCCAAGATGCTGCATCACCTGCCGGCAATCCCACGGGGAGTCCCAATCCGACCTCTGATTTGATCTGATTCGAGTTTGTCGAACCCTAGACCTGCTCTAGGTCCTACCTATTTTCCTCATGCTTCCACCAACTAATTTCAAATTCTGATATATTCGTTTTAAGCTCTTGTCTATTTTCCTTATTGATTGAAGCATGAAGGCGTACGCCGGGGTTAGATGCTGTGTCACTTACTTAGCCAATAGATGCATGCAGGTTATCCTGCAACATCGATCTACATGCCTGGAGAACGATGATCCGAATGCACCACTCCATTTGGTATATCTTTTGCTAATTTTCTTTCGAGGTCCATGTTAGTTAACTGACCTCTGATGATTGCGCATTTGTTTCATACAAAGGAGTCCAGGTCGGTTATCAGTATGCAGCTCAAAGTTCTGAGACATGAGAAATCCATGTGCAGCAGCAGTGCTTAAAGTGAAAGATTTAGAGCTTGAGGTAAGAAAGACATGCCTTACGTCCGCAGCTTTTTATTATTCGTGTCTCATATTATTTCAACTCATGCCATGCCCAACGGTGGAAAGAATTAATAAAACAAGAGGAAAAAAATCCTCACTGTTTACCCTGTCTAGCCTTTTTATAATTGAAGGTCATTCATTTCCCTAGATGTACCTGTATTGTTGGAAGGCCACTATGCCATTTCAAGGATTGGAAACTAAACAGCAAGCAGAAGATGTCTTCCTTTCGTTGGTTGCTGTATCAGGCAACGTCCAGTTGCTTCAAAAGGTCCCCCTTCTATTTCACACCATGTTGACATATTAAATTTTCCCAAATGTTTGTTAGAGTAGTTTATTTGGTTGATACTACAAATTGGTCCTTAGTTTCTTATTGCAAGACTATTTTTAATTGACAGAAACCACGGTTATGGCAGCTGGTTAAACACCACCACCTATAGTAGCAGTCGTATGCCGATGTTAAGGAAACAAAGGTATTAGCATCTGTGCTACTTGCTTTCCCTATCATAGTGTTCTTTTTTAAAATTTGTGGTACTTTCATGAAAGCATATGCCAAGTTTAGATGGTACCAGACATCTTCCTATATTATTTCTTAGGTTCATCTTAGCGTCCATCCATTTCTTTTACTAAAAGAACACTATGATAGGGAAAGCAAGTAGCACAGATGCTAATACCTTTGTTTCCTTAACATCGGCATACGACTGCTACTATAGGTGGTGGTGTTTAACCAGCTGCCATAACCGTGGTTTCTGTCAATTAAAAATAGTCTTGCAATAAGAAACTAAGGACCAATTTGTAGTATCAACCAAATAAACTACTCTAACAAACATTTGGGAAAATTTAATATGTCAACATGGTGTGAAATAGAAGGGGGACCTTTTGAAGCAACTGGACGTTGCCTGATACAGCAACCAACGAAAGGAAGACATCTTCTGCTTGCTGTTTAGTTTCCAATCCTTGAAATGGCATAGTGGCCTTCCAACAATACAGGTACATCTAGGGAAATGAATGACCTTCAATTATAAAAAGGCTAGACAGGGTAAACAGTGAGGATTTTTTTCCTCTTGTTTTATTAATTCTTTCCACCGTTGGGCATGGCATGAGTTGAAATAATATGAGACACGAATAATAAAAAGCTGCGGACGTAAGGCATGTCTTTCTTACCTCAAGCTCTAAATCTTTCACTTTAAGCACTGCTGCTGCACATGGATTTCTCATGTCTCAGAACTTTGAGCTGCATACTGATAACCGACCTGGACTCCTTTGTATGAAACAAATGCGCAATCATCAGAGGTCAGTTAACTAACATGGACCTCGAAAGAAAATTAGCAAAAGATATACCAAATGGAGTGGTGCATTCGGATCATCGTTCTCCAGGCATGTAGATCGATGTTGCAGGATAACCTGCATGCATCTATTGGCTAAGTAAGTGACACAGCATCTAACCCCGGCGTACGCCTTCATGCTTCAATCAATAAGGAAAATAGACAAGAGCTTAAAACGAATATATCAGAATTTGAAATTAGTTGGTGGAAGCATGAGGAAAATAGGTAGGACCTAGAGCAGGTCTAGGGTTCGACAAACTCGAATCAGATCAAATCAGAGGTCGGATTGGGACTCCCCGTGGGATTGCCGGCAGGTGATGCAGCATCTTGGGCACCGACAGCGTCGCACGCCGCCTCGTTTGCCAGCGGCGGCGGGTTAGGGCTGGTGCCGGTGCTGCATGGCCCTCACGCCCCTTGACGCGCGCCGCAAGGCCCGATGGCGCATGCGTGTAGGGCGGCACCGTCCCACGCGCCGCAGGCGCTACAGCCGGAACCGCCGTCGTAAGCCTCGCCGGCTGACGCCATGAGGACGCCACCATCGGGCGGGCTGCCGCATGCGCGGAGGGCGCCGCCGCCGTGCGCCTAGAGGTTGGCAAGGGCCGCGAGCGGCGTGACTCCACGGGAGAGGTGGAGGGCGCAGGGAGATGCGAGGGAGAGGGGAGGGCGGTGTGAGGGAGACGGAGGAAGAGGGCGGTGCGCAACGGAGGCGGGGTGGAGGGTGCTGGGCGGCGCGACAGGAGGGCACGCGACGGAAGGACGGAGGCGGAGCAGACGAGAAGTCTCCCGAGTCTTTAGGCTAAGGCCCCATTCGGCTGCGCTGATAAGCCGGCTGAAAAACACCGTTGGCTGATTTGTTGTGAGAGAAAAACACTGTTCTGGTTGAAAAAACCAGCCGAAAAGTACGGATTATAAGCCGGATGAACAGGTCCTAAGATATTTTTGACGGACCCAGTGAGTGGCTGACGCGTGGAGCAGTACGACGGGAGCCTCGCATGGTGTAACGACGGTCGTTGATTGGAGAATCGAACGGCCAGTTAACGTGGATAGGGTAGCTCGCGAGGAACATGTTCCAATTTGTAGAGGCTACTAGGAGCGACGTGGATAAGCTAGCCGCGAGGAACATGTTCCAATTTGTAGAGGCTAAAATTCACTATTTATTACGAGGTCTGATTGGTAACTCGCATTAATATTATATTGCATTAGAGGTTATACAGCATACCTTTAATCTGTACAAGGCAATGAAATTTATTGTTGTTTGGTTTGTCTGGATAGGAAGTTATACAATGTTATGTGTGTGATTGGTTTCTTGCATAGCTGGCCAGACTGTGTCTTGAGCTGCAGAGCAGGTGCATGAGGAAGGGTGTACAGTTAGATACGTAGGATTTGGTCGAATAATGGGATGCAGGCTGGGCTTGCTTTGAGGACAGTGCTATCCAGCATATGGACCTATGCAGGTAACCAATCAAAAACGAATTACACTACGGGGCCTAGATAAGGGGTTATGCAGGCAACCAAACAAACCATACAAACACAAATTCATTTTTAATGTCTTAATACTTATTTTGCTTTAGATGTCTACATGGCGCTCTGATCAACTATCGAGCATAAAGCAAGAGAGAAGCATTTGTCATGATTAATATGTTTTTATTTTTTTCCATTTGTCTTTTGAGTTCTAATGCTTGAACGATTACATCTAGGAGATGACAGTATTGCTCCTTCGGATAGTGTTGATTATGACATGGTTCATAGTGATGATGAGACTTATGATCCAGCTAATCCCGATCATGAAGATTATTTCTAATACATGTAATACTATATTATTTTGTAATTATGTTTTTCTTATTTTGCATCTCTTTCTAAGAACGTCTTGTTTATCTGTGCTTATTGGTTTACTCTTTTTAATTGCTGGTGATTGAACAAAGATGCCAGACGGCGGTGCGTTCAGGGCCCTCTCGTCGTTTTACCCGAGAGGAAGGAGAAAGACAAGGCCCGGTGCTGAGGAGTCGTCGGGGAGGTCGAGGAGGAGCAGCCGCAGGACTAGGGGGCCGTCGCCTCCCGTCCCGTCGCGTGAGGAGGAGGAGCAGGTGGAGGAGGCGCAGGAGGACGCCGAGGAGGCGCAGGACGACGCCGAGGAGGCGCAGGAGGATGCCGAGGAGGCGCAAGAGGACGAGGAGGAGGAGGCGACAGCAGGGGGTTCCTCAGCCTCTGGTTCGTCGAGTGTGTACTTGCGAGGTCCCGCGAGCCTCCCTCAGCGACCGATACCTGCTCATCAACGCCCGCTGATTCGACCCGAGGGGGCAAAGTAAGTAACTTTCGATGTTATCACTGCTTATTCATATGATATGTTCAAATTCAAAATAGAAACTAATAATTTTTCTTAATCACTTGGATAGGAACTGGACGATTGTGGCGAGTGGAGGTGCTCACACACGCCACGTCAATGGCATCCTTGGTCTTCTGTGCAGGGAACACTTCCCTGGCCTCGTTGAGTACGCCGAAGTGATGGTGCCGGCCTACTCGTTTGACCACTACGCCGCCGCCCCCGATGCTGTAGATCGGGATGGAAGGGTATACAACAACAAGGCGGAGCGGGTGAAGCAAGAACTGTGGGTAAGCCTTCCTCGCACTACATTGCTCAACACATCGCATTCATTGCATAATCTTGAAATAATGAATGGATACGTGTTTGTATGCAGCATTTCTTCAGATGCCAGGAGGGATATGAGGGCAGGGCGGATGTAGTGGCTACCAGATGTTGTAAGAAACTCGTCGTGGACATGCACTACGAGGCGCGCGTCCAGGCCATCGTAAGTTACTATGGGTCCGTCCTTGGACAGAAGGTCCTCAAAAGGGACGCAAGAACCATGACGCTGACCCGGGACCAGTACCTGCTGGTAAATTTAGAACATTAATATTGATTCCTTTTGAAACTAAGTAGACTTAATTTCATCTTATGATATGTCATGTACTTGATGTCTTGTAGATGATTCCTTATTGGTGCGCCACGCATCCCGAGTGCTGGGAACGGATGGTGGACAGGTAGTGCTCTAGCGAGTGGCAAGAGACGCACAACGCTTGCCGTGACCGGCGTTTGATGATGCCAGGTGTACCACACCATCAAGGCAGCCGGAGCCTCAGCGGATACGCACAAACATGGGTACGCGAATTCATTTATTTATTATAACGCTCAACTATGCATGATTTGTAATCATCTTGCTGTTTTTGTCGCAGTCGGCGTCACATGGTGGCCAGCCTTGCTCCATCTTCAAGGCATTTGCTATGGCCCACAAGGGCAAGGCAACGTCCAACGTCGACTACAACCCGGAGGATGGGTCTGAGGCGTACAGCAACGCGACCGTCCACAGCCGCCTCAGTGATTACACTGAGATGGCAAGGGAGGTCCACGGGCCAGAGTATGATCCGAGCACCCAGGACCTTGACGGCGAAGTCGTCATGAGGGTGGGAGGAGGCAAGAAGCATGGGCAGTACTGGATTGGTGACGGCGCAATCGACCCGGTCGCTACTTCCAGTCTCTCCCAGATTCGAGCAAGCAGCACGAGCGCGAGCCCGGCCATACGACCTCATCAGGACACGTCACACCACCGGATGGAGGCACTCCAGGTTATTCCTGTTTTATTCGTCGTTCATCGATTATTGCATACCTTTTCTTTGCATTATTGTAACATTGGGGTGAAATATTATAGGCCCAGCTGGAACAAGAGAGGATGATGCGGGAGGTGATACATGCGAGGATGGAGGCTGATCGGCAGAGGATGGAGGAGATGGAGGCCCATCGGCAGGCCTAGCAGGAGAAGATGGCGGAGATTCTTCAGTTCATGCAGACTCTTGGTGCCGCAGCGGGTGTAACTCCGCCACCTGGGCTTTTCGCTCCACCTCCACCTCCACCTCATCAGTTTTCTACTCCTGTGAGTATGCATGTTTTAGTTTATATGTTCATGCTTAGCGTCAAACCACAACCCTACTTAAAACCTAGTAATGTATGGTATATGTTCATCTTGTCTCACACATGCAATTTCTTCTCTTTTGTGCAGAATCAATCGGCGGCATCCAATGATCCTCGTGCTTCACCAAATCTTTCACCGAATCAGTCTGGATGGCCAGGTTGGTGATGCTACTTGTGGGATGTGATGTTTATGTTATACTGTGGTGTTGATGACGGTACTTGTGAACTTATTTGTCAGACATGTGAACTTAATTGGCTAGTACTTAGATTATTTGTGATATATTGTGAGACATGTTGACTTTGTGATATATTTGTGATGGTTGTGATATATATGTGATGTTGATTATATATGTGATGTTGGTGATGTATGTGTTGTTGATGATGTATATGATATATATCTTCTGTTTGTTTGGATGAAATGAAAAAAATAAATGAAAAAGATAATTTCTGGCCGCTTTGCCGAGTGCCATGACCATAGCACTCGGCAAAGGCAACCATTTTGCCGAGTGCCTGGGACATAGCACTCGGCAAAGAATTTTCAAAAAAAAATAAATCAAATTCTTTGCCGAGTGTCAAATATTTAGACGCTCGGCAAATAAAATCAAAAAAAAAAATTTAAACATTTTGCCGAGTGCCTTGTCAGTTGACACTCGGCAAATATTGTTTTAATAAAAAAAATTTAAAGGTTTGCTGAGTGTCGACGCTCGGCAAAGAGTTTTTTTTTAAAAAAAATTTTAATGTTTGCCGAGTGCCTGGTCAGTTGACACTCGGCAAATATTGTTTTTAATAAAAAAAATTTAAAGGTTTGCCGAGCGCCCACACTCGGCAAAGAGTTTTTTTTTAAAAAATATTTTAATCTTTGCCGAGTGCCCTGTCGTCAGGCACTCGGCAAAGTCTCCGTCGCCGTTTCACTACGCCGTCAGTTGGCTTTTTTTTGCCGAGTGTCGGCGTGGCACTCGGCAAAACCTTTGCCGAGTGCCCGATAAAAGGCACTCGGCAAAGAGACCTTTGCCGACAAAAAATTTACCGAGCGCGGTTTGCCGAGTGCGACACTCGGCAAATTCTTTGCCGAGTGCAAAATGGGCTTTGCCGAGTGCCTGAGGCACTCGGTAAAGTGCCTGTGTCCGGTAGTGAGCCTCATGTATGACGTTATTTTTGGGGGAGTGAGTGCAGCTTTTGGAAATGATGTTTTTGCATTATGGGTTCTACCTTCAGGTTCTGGACCAGCAAGAGGAAGCTCTTTATCCAAGAGGCAGAGGATGCTAATTTTGTGAGCTATTTAAAAGAAGCAAATAGCAGAGTGCTCTACTCGCTAGCATTCACATACGTTGGTTTCTCTACAAAAATTATTTTGTCTAATTTGAAATAGATATTTTATTTGGATTTTTTGGTGATGAAATATTGTACCGAGTTACTTGTTAGTTAGCCTTCTAAATCATTGGCTGGTGCTAAATGGTTGAGTCGATTCTTTGATAGAACTAGATGATATCCCCGCATTGCTACGGGTTATTTAGATATGAAATTTTAGCTTGAAACATATGTAAATCCTAATTACTATGTTATAAATACTTCCAAAAAATATAAATTAAAGAATCTGAAAGAGTATGCATAGAAAAAGAAAAACTAACGTCACCA
>JAHUYU010003586.1:0-19001 GCA_030439765.1 Tripidium arundinaceum | reverse complement strand
ACAGAATTAGGTGAGGTGAGAAATTGTAGAGTGATTTTATCACAAATAGCCTTCCCTCAGCAAGGTCCTGTGAACTAGCTTCCTTATCTAGAAATTATCTGAGTTTAGATGATGTTAACCACTAGTCACTGCAGCACTAAATAGTGATGAGCCACAGATTGTACAAAAAAACAAGAGAGTATATGACTCATTTGCTTTGCATTAACGACCAAACTTTCATATGGATGAACATGGTGAGCATGAATTCCATAGGTCCACTGGCTCATGAAAAGCAATTTATCAACAACAGACACTCTTTCACCTGAAAAAACAGTCTGCATGTAGTATAAACTAAAGGCACTCTCCCAGTTCAGTTCCAAACTCCAATGCATAGCATTTCATCTTTAGTACTAGATGTCTATAACTTATTTAATAATTGGTACCCTATAAGGGATAAAACTTTTAGATTCTTTTTATTGACAGGTGCAGCAGCGATCTGCTGGTCTATTTGGCTAACAAGGAACGAATTTGTTTTTGACAAATGTCGAGAAAAAACTCTTTTACAGGTCTTATTCAGGGGAATGCATTGGCTATGGTTCTGGGCCTAGTTGCAAAGGTGTGAGGAGAAGGAAAAGTTGGTGTTAGAGGCATGCCACAAGTTGGAGAATGCGTCTATACACCTCTTCGCGTCCTTTGGATGGCCTTTTATTTCACAAATTGAGTTATGAGTCAGTTTTGTTTAATAAACTCGTTTGGGTAATTGTCGTGTGGTGTTTTTACTAAGGTGGTCTGGAAGCCGGATTTTTTCTTTCCATTATCTAAAAAAATTACTAGACATGACTTAACCAAAACGGTAAAAGCATTAACATATACCAAAACGGTAAAATGACTCGAGTACTGTACAATTACTGCCAGACTGACAGTGTTCAAGTTTTTATGTTTGACGCTGTAACCAGCCAAACCATATACCAGAAGAAACAGGAGTTATCTACGCGCGTAGAAAAGGCAAATAGCCTCACCGTTTTTGCCGTAGAGCCTCGCATTCTGCTCCACCTGCGTTCGGAACCAAAAATGAATAAGCGCAACCCCACCCCCACCACATTAATACCAGTACGCAAACTGAAATTCACATAGCGAAACGCTTCAGTTCAGTACCTGCGAGTCAGAGAGGCCCTTGGTTTGATCCACGCCGAACGCCTCGAGCACCTGCGAGAAGCGGGGAAGCCAGATCCGTGAGAGGCGGCGGCGGCGGCGGGGTGTAGGGGGTCAAACGAACGCACGACGGGGTTGAAGTCGGGAGGCGCTCATTACCTCGGCGGCGGACTTGGCGTAGGCGTCCTCCATGGGCGGCCGGCGCCGCCGCGGCCTCTGGGGACGCCGGGGGGAGTGAAGGCTGTGCTAGAGAGGAAGGGAGCGCGCGAGCGCGAGCCGGAGAAGGGAGAAGAGGTGCGGCTACAACTACAAAGCGATCGAGTCTGCGCCGTCTGGCTGCGGTGTTTGGCAACGGTCACGCCCGTACAGGAGCCCGGAGAGCGGCTATCGACTGGGGTTTTGCTGACGGGGGCGGCACGCGTGGCGTCGGTCGCGGTCGCGTCTGTGCTCGCTAACCCTTTTTGGTGCGGAGCGGACGCAGCAGGTGCGGCGGGATCGCGGGTGCAGCGTGTGGCACGTGAGTAGTGGAGTGAGAAGCAAGCGACCCGTCCGAGTCCAACATTGGGCCTTGCTTTGAAGTTTAGCAGGGTACGAACTGAAACATA
The DNA here is from genome assembly GCA_030439765.1 of Tripidium arundinaceum. Classification (NCBI taxonomy): domain Eukaryota; kingdom Viridiplantae; phylum Streptophyta; class Magnoliopsida; order Poales; family Poaceae; genus Tripidium; species Tripidium arundinaceum. Next base: position 17,265 of record JAHUYU010003586.1, on the reverse strand, counting down.
CTATCATATTTCTAGGCACACCATTAAGCTATCATATTGGAGCTCGGTGTGCTTTTTTCTCGCTCCAACAGTTTTCCAATACGTCTTCTTTTTTAACCACCAATATTCTTCTCATCTTCCCTCAAATAAAGAGAGTTGCATTTTCCCTAATAACATAAGGACCATTCCAACAATCACTTTGTAGCCATCTTATTTTTCCTACACACATGTTGGATCATCTTTCATATGGATACTAGGATAGGTATATTGAGTTACTGCTGCAGCATCTCTCTCAATATTTAAAAATAATAATATTGGGTTACCCCAACCAGTGGCGGAGCATGACTCTAAGGCAGGGGGGTCTAATTGACCAAGCCTTTCATTCATTTCTACTAGCTGATAATTAATTAAAAGGGTAAATATAGGATGCATGTTGTGTGAGAGCTGCTCATAAGGGCTTACTACTGGGCTGTGCCTGAGTATAGCAATGGCATGCAGATTTGTGAGAATGAAGCACGTGCATATGTTGAATAGTTGAATCGGAAGAGAAATATGGTAATGCGGGTGCCATGCATGCTTGTGTGTAAACAGCCATGCATTGTAACCTTAAAAAATCATCAGGAGAAGGGGGTCGCAGCCCCCTATGGACATAACGTGGCTCCGCCGGTGACCCCAACATACCTATATATTGGGGTGATATGTTATTAGGGGATTATTAGAGATGCTCTAAAGCCCCCTCTTGAAACTATGCTAGATAGGGGACTCACAGACCTATCCTAGTATCCATATGAAAGATGATCCAACATGTGTGTAGGAAAAATAAGATGGCTACAAAGTGATTGTTGGAATGGTCCTTATGTTATTAGGGAAAATGCAACTCTCTTTATTTGAGGGAAGATGAGAAGAATATTGGTGGTTAAAAAGAAGACGTATTGGAAAACTGTTGGAGCGAGAAAAAAGCACACCGAGCTCCAATATGATAGCTTAATGGTGTGCCTAGAAATATGATAGTATGTTTCAGTTCGTACCCTGCTAAACTTCAAAGCAAGGCCCAATGTTGGACTCGGACGGGTCGCTTGCTTCTCACTCCACTACTCACGTGCCACACGCTGCACCCGCGATCCCGCCGCACCTGCTGCGTCCGCTCCGCACCAAAAAGGGTTAGCGAGCACAGACGCGACCGCGACCGACGCCACGCGTGCCGCCCCCGTCAGCAAAACCCCAGTCGATAGCCGCTCTCCGGGCTCCTGTACGGGCGTGACCGTTGCCAAACACCGCAGCCAGACGGCGCAGACTCGATCGCTTTGTAGTTGTAGCCGCACCTCTTCTCCCTTCTCCGGCTCGCGCTCGCGCGCTCCCTTCCTCTCTAGCACAGCCTTCACTCCCCCCGGCGTCCCCAGAGGCCGCGGCGGCGCCGGCCGCCCATGGAGGACGCCTACGCCAAGTCCGCCGCCGAGGTAATGAGCGCCTCCCGACTTCAACCCCGTCGTGCGTTCGTTTGACCCCCTACACCCCGCCGCCGCCGCCGCCTCTCACGGATCTGGCTTCCCCGCTTCTCGCAGGTGCTCGAGGCGTTCGGCGTGGATCAAACCAAGGGCCTCTCTGACTCGCAGGTACTGAACTGAAGCGTTTCGCTATGTGAATTTCAGTTTGCGTACTGGTATTAATGTGGTGGGGGGTGGGGTTGCGCTTATTCATTTTTGGTTCCGAACGCAGGTGGAGCAGAATGCGAGGCTCTACGGCAAAAACGGTGAGGCTATTTGCCTTTTCTACGCGCGTAGATAACTCCTGTTTCTTCTGGTATATGGTTTGGCTGGTTACAGCGTCAAACATAAAAACTTGAACACTGTCAGTCTGGCAGTAATTGTACAGTACTCGAGTCATTTTACCGTTTTGGTATATGTTAATGCTTTTACCGTTTTGGTTAAGTCATGTCTAGTAATTTTTTTAGATAATGGAAAGAAAAAATCCGGCTTCCAGACCACCTTAGTAAAAACACCACACGACAATTACCCAAACGAGTTTATTAAACAAAACTGACTCATAACTCAATTTGTGAAATAAAAGGCCATCCAAAGGACGCGAAGAGGTGTATAGACGCATTCTCCAACTTGTGGCATGCCTCTAACACCAACTTTTCCTTCTCCTCACACCTTTGCAACTAGGCCCAGAACCATAGCCAATGCATTCCCCTGAATAAGACCTGTAAAAGAGTTTTTTCTCGACATTTGTCAAAAACAAATTCGTTCCTTGTTAGCCAAATAGACCAGCAGATCGCTGCTGCACCTGTCAATAAAAAGAATCTAAAAGTTTTATCCCTTATAGGGTACCAATTATTAAATAAGTTATAGACATCTAGTACTAAAGATGAAATGCTATGCATTGGAGTTTGGAACTGAACTGGGAGAGTGCCTTTAGTTTATACTACATGCAGACTGTTTTTTCAGGTGAAAGAGTGTCTGTTGTTGATAAATTGCTTTTCATGAGCCAGTGGACCTATGGAATTCATGCTCACCATGTTCATCCATATGAAAGTTTGGTCGTTAATGCAAAGCAAATGAGTCATATACTCTCTTGTTTTTTTGTACAATCTGTGGCTCATCACTATTTAGTGCTGCAGTGACTAGTGGTTAACATCATCTAAACTCAGATAATTTCTAGATAAGGAAGCTAGTTCACAGGACCTTGCTGAGGGAAGGCTATTTGTGATAAAATCACTCTACAATTTCTCACCTCACCTAATGTTTGGATAAGTTGACAGAAAAAAGGTGGAGGTAGTGTCACCGTTCATAAGCATTAACAGTTCTGTTATATGAATCAAATAAAGTATGCTACTGTTAGGACAACATCATGAAATGTGTCAATTTTTTTTGTCTTCGGCCATGCTTTTTATGCTGATCTAACAGAACTACAGCCTTACATGCTTTTAATCTAGTTGGAGTCCCCAGCTATTTATCAGTTCAAAGTTTCAATTGGAGTGTGTTTTGGAAGTTGGCGTGTTCATGCACAATTACCTTTTGCATTGCATTATTCTAAGTTTGGATTCTTACATTTTTGCTGATGACTATCTGATTTGTCTTTGTTGTTTTCATGCATGGACTATCTCCAGTGCTTCCCCAAGAAGAAAGTAAGCTATAGCACCCACTTTTGTTTTGTATGTCTTGCAGTTGCAGTACAATACATAATACCTTTTTGAACCCACCCGACAGTTTTACTCCCAATCAGTATTCCCATATTTTTGTTATCATTGGAATATAATGTTAATGAGCTTCTCTACCAAGAATCCAGACATGTACCATTTCCTATCATCTTTGAGAGAATGAAGTTAACTCTAATTAATTGCTCTGCGGTTGTGTACTCTTGGTAGGAAGATACATCATAGCTCTACAAAGTTACTTAAAACAAGTTTCTTCCTGTTATTTGTTTGGGTTGCTTGCTGTTGGGATACAACAACAACAACAACAATAGAGCTTTGTTGCTGTTTTTGTATACCCAATGCAAACAGCACTGAATGATTATATATGAAACTTATTCAGATAATGTGGTGCTATTGCTATTTTCTTTGCATTCTATTTACAAATATACCTTTCATTACACGTTAGCTGCATGCTACTTACAAGTATAATTACCTTCCTGCTTTGTCATCTTTTATCATTTGATAATCACATGCTCTTGTCTGTGGGGATATGCATCTTCTTCTAACTTCATTTAATTAAGATAAACTTTTGTTTGGACTTTTGAGGCCACCCTTATTTGTGCAAACTATCTTGTAACATGTGCTAGGAAATAAACAATCATACAGCAGGAACAATATCCTCAGAGCTAAACACAACATTAGGGCATTGTTTAGAAGTGAGAACCTCAAGAGCTTTTTCAGCATTCGTTTCTGTAATCACACCCACAGCTGCATTTGCTGCCAGTATCATAAAGATAACCTGCAATGCAAACATCAAAGCGCCAGGTCATTTGTTGCCTGCAGGTCATTTTCAACCAATAGGATGTATCCAATTTACCGAAGGTTCCAAAAATGCTGATAATCCAGTTTCACCATTCATTCGGGCCAAAAGGAATGAGATCACAGCAGCTGCTATCAATATTTTGACGAGTAAATCATCAAACTGCTTCAAAACTAACTTCCAAAAGGGAGTACCTGGGTATGAATTTCCATATCAAAAAAGATGAACAGTAAAGCGTATATGAAATTGGAAATTGCTAGTTCAAAGCACAATCAGAAAAAAGAAAAATAATAAAAAACGTCGGGTGTACAAAAATAAGGGTGGCCTCAAAAGTCCAAACAAAAGTTTATCTTAATTAAATGAAGTTAGAAGAAGATGCATATCCCCACAGACAAGAGCATGTGATTATCAAATGATAAAAGATGACAAAGCAGGAAGGTAATTATACTTGTAAGTAGCATGCAGCTAACGTGTAATGAAAGGTATATTTGTAAATAGAATGCAAAGAAAATAGCAATAGCACCACATTATCTGAATAAGTTTCATATATAATCATTCAGTGCTGTTTGCATTGGGTATACAAAAACAGCAACAAAGCTCTATTGTTGTTGTTGTTGTTGTATCCCAACAGCAAGCAACCCAAACAAATAACAGGAAGAAACTTGTTTTAAGTAACTTTGTAGAGCTATGATGTATCTTCCTACCAAGAGTACACAACCGCAGAGCAATTAATTAGAGTTAACTTCATTCTCTCAAAGATGATAGGAAATGGTACATGTCTGGATTCTTGGTAGAGAAGCTCATTAACATTATATTCCAATGATAACAAAAATATGGGAATACTGATTGGGAGTAAAACTGTCGGGTGGGTTCAAAAAGGTATTATGTATTGTACTGCAACTGCAAGACATACAAAACAAAAGTGGGTGCTATAGCTTACTTTCTTCTTGGGGAAGCACTGGAGATAGTCCATGCATGAAAACAACAAAGACAAATCAGATAGTCATCAGCAAAAATGTAAGAATCCAAACTTAGAATAATGCAATGCAAAAGGTAATTGTGCATGAACACGCCAACTTCCAAAACACACTCCAATTGAAACTTTGAACTGATAAATAGCTGGGGACTCCAACTAGATTAAAAGCATGTAAGGCTGTAGTTCTGTTAGATCAGCATAAAAAGCATGGCCGAAGACAAAAAAAATTGACACATTTCATGATGTTGTCCTAACAGTAGCATACTTTATTTGATTCATATAACAGAACTGTTAATGCTTATGAACGGTGACACTACCTCCACCTTTTTTCTGTCAACTTATCCAAACATTAGGTGAGGTGAGAAATTGTAGAGTGATTTTATCACAAATAGCCTTCCCTCAGCAAGGTCCTGTGAACTAGCTTCCTTATCTAGAAATTATCTGAGTTTAGATGATGTTAACCACTAGTCACTGCAGCACTAAATAGTGATGAGCCACAGATTGTACAAAAAAACAAGAGAGTATATGACTCATTTGCTTTGCATTAACGACCAAACTTTCATATGGATGAACATGGTGAGCATGAATTCCATAGGTCCACTGGCTCATGAAAAGCAATTTATCAACAACAGACACTCTTTCACCTGAAAAAACAGTCTGCATGTAGTATAAACTAAAGGCACTCTCCCAGTTCAGTTCCAAACTCCAATGCATAGCATTTCATCTTTAGTACTAGATGTCTATAACTTATTTAATAATTGGTACCCTATAAGGGATAAAACTTTTAGATTCTTTTTATTGACAGGTGCAGCAGCGATCTGCTGGTCTATTTGGCTAACAAGGAACGAATTTGTTTTTGACAAATGTCGAGAAAAAACTCTTTTACAGGTCTTATTCAGGGGAATGCATTGGCTATGGTTCTGGGCCTAGTTGCAAAGGTGTGAGGAGAAGGAAAAGTTGGTGTTAGAGGCATGCCACAAGTTGGAGAATGCGTCTATACACCTCTTCGCGTCCTTTGGATGGCCTTTTATTTCACAAATTGAGTTATGAGTCAGTTTTGTTTAATAAACTCGTTTGGGTAATTGTCGTGTGGTGTTTTTACTAAGGTGGTCTGGAAGCCGGATTTTTTCTTTCCATTATCTAAAAAAATTACTAGACATGACTTAACCAAAACGGTAAAAGCATTAACATATACCAAAACGGTAAAATGACTCGAGTACTGTACAATTACTGCCAGACTGACAGTGTTCAAGTTTTTATGTTTGACGCTGTAACCAGCCAAACCATATACCAGAAGAAACAGGAGTTATCTACGCGCGTAGAAAAGGCAAATAGCCTCACCGTTTTTGCCGTAGAGCCTCGCATTCTGCTCCACCTGCGTTCGGAACCAAAAATGAATAAGCGCAACCCCACCCCCACCACATTAATACCAGTACGCAAACTGAAATTCACATAGCGAAACGCTTCAGTTCAGTACCTGCGAGTCAGAGAGGCCCTTGGTTTGATCCACGCCGAACGCCTCGAGCACCTGCGAGAAGCGGGGAAGCCAGATCCGTGAGAGGCGGCGGCGGCGGCGGGGTGTAGGGGGTCAAACGAACGCACGACGGGGTTGAAGTCGGGAGGCGCTCATTACCTCGGCGGCGGACTTGGCGTAGGCGTCCTCCATGGGCGGCCGGCGCCGCCGCGGCCTCTGGGGACGCCGGGGGGAGTGAAGGCTGTGCTAGAGAGGAAGGGAGCGCGCGAGCGCGAGCCGGAGAAGGGAGAAGAGGTGCGGCTACAACTACAAAGCGATCGAGTCTGCGCCGTCTGGCTGCGGTGTTTGGCAACGGTCACGCCCGTACAGGAGCCCGGAGAGCGGCTATCGACTGGGGTTTTGCTGACGGGGGCGGCACGCGTGGCGTCGGTCGCGGTCGCGTCTGTGCTCGCTAACCCTTTTTGGTGCGGAGCGGACGCAGCAGGTGCGGCGGGATCGCGGGTGCAGCGTGTGGCACGTGAGTAGTGGAGTGAGAAGCAAGCGACCCGTCCGAGTCCAACATTGGGCCTTGCTTTGAAGTTTAGCAGGGTACGAACTGAAACATACTATCATATTTCTAGGCACACCATTAAGCTATCATATTGGAGCTCGGTGTGCTTTTTTCTCGCTCCAACAGTTTTCCAATACGTCTTCTTTTTTAACCACCAATATTCTTCTCATCTTCCCTCAAATAAAGAGAGTTGCATTTTCCCTAATAACATAAGGACCATTCCAACAATCACTTTGTAGCCATCTTATTTTTCCTACACACATGTTGGATCATCTTTCATATGGATACTAGGATAGGTCTGTGAGTCCCCTATCTAGCATAGTTTCAAGAGGGGGCTTTAGAGCATCTCTAATAATCCCCTAATAACATATCACCCCAATATATAGGTATGTTGGGGTCACCGGCGGAGCCACGTTATGTCCATAGGGGGCTGCGACCCCCTTCTCCTGATGATTTTTTAAGGTTACAATGCATGGCTGTTTACACACAAGCATGCATGGCACCCGCATTACCATATTTCTCTTCCGATTCAACTATTCAACATATGCACGTGCTTCATTCTCACAAATCTGCATGCCATTGCTATACTCAGGCACAGCCCAGTAGTAAGCCCTTATGAGCAGCTCTCACACAACATGCATCCTATATTTACCCTTTTAATTAATTATCAGCTAGTAGAAATGAATGAAAGGCTTGGTCAATTAGACCCCCCTGCCTTAGAGTCATGCTCCGCCACTGGTTGGGGTAACCCAATATTATTATTTTTAAATATTGAGAGAGATGCTGCAGCAGTAACTCAATATACCTATCCTAGTATCCATATGAAAGATGATCCAACATGTGTGTAGGAAAAATAAGATGGCTACAAAGTGATTGTTGGAATGGTCCTTATGTTATTAGGGAAAATGCAACTCTCTTTATTTGAGGGAAGATGAGAAGAATATTGGTGGTTAAAAAAGAAGACGTATTGGAAAACTGTTGGAGCGAGAAAAAAGCACACCGAGCTCCAATATGATAGCTTAATGGTGTGCCTAGAAATATGATAGTATGTTTCAGTTCGTACCCTGCTAAACTTCAAAGCAAGGCCCAATGTTGGACTCGGACGGGTCGCTTGCTTCTCACTCCACTACTCACGTGCCACACGCTGCACCCGCGATCCCGCCGCACCTGCTGCGTCCGCTCCGCACCAAAAAGGGTTAGCGAGCACAGACGCGACCGCGACCGACGCCACGCGTGCCGCCCCCGTCAGCAAAACCCCAGTCGATAGCCGCTCTCCGGGCTCCTGTACGGGCGTGACCGTTGCCAAACACCGCAGCCAGACGGCGCAGACTCGATCGCTTTGTAGTTGTAGCCGCACCTCTTCTCCCTTCTCCGGCTCGCGCTCGCGCGCTCCCTTCCTCTCTAGCACAGCCTTCACTCCCCCCGGCGTCCCCAGAGGCCGCGGCGGCGCCGGCCGCCCATGGAGGACGCCTACGCCAAGTCCGCCGCCGAGGTAATGAGCGCCTCCCGACTTCAACCCCGTCGTGCGTTCGTTTGACCCCCTAACACCCCGCCGCCGCCGCCGCCTCTCACGGATCTGGCTTCCCCGCTTCTCGCAGGTGCTCGAGGCGTTCGGCGTGGATCAAACCAAGGGCCTCTCTGACTCGCAGGTACTGAACTGAAGCGTTTCGCTATGTGAATTTCAGTTTGCGTACTGGTATTAATGTGGTGGGGGTGGGGTTGCGCTTATTCATTTTTGGTTCCGAACGCAGGTGGAGCAGAATGCGAGGCTCTACGGCAAAAACGGTGAGGCTATTTGCCTTTTCTACGCGCGTAGATAACTCCTGTTTCTTCTGGTATATGGTTTGGCTGGTTACAGCGTCAAACATAAAAACTTGAACACTGTCAGTCTGGCAGTAATTGTACAGTACTCGAGTCATTTTACCGTTTTGGTATATGTTAATGCTTTTACCGTTTTGGTTAAGTCATGTCTAGTAATTTTTTTAGATAATGGAAAGAAAAAATCCGGCTTCCAGACCACCTTAGTAAAAACACCACACGACAATTACCCAAACGAGTTTATTAAACAAAACTGACTCATAACTCAATTTGTGAAATAAAAGGCCATCCAAAGGACGCGAAGAGGTGTATAGACGCATTCTCCAACTTGTGGCATGCCTCTAACACCAACTTTTCCTTCTCCTCACACCTTTGCAACTAGGCCCAGAACCATAGCCAATGCATTCCCCTGAATAAGACCTGTAAAAGAGTTTTTTCTCGACATTTGTCAAAAACAAATTCGTTCCTTGTTAGCCAAATAGACCAGCAGATCGCTGCTGCACCTGTCAATAAAAAGAATCTAAAAGTTTTATCCCTTATAGGGTACCAATTATTAAATAAGTTATAGACATCTAGTACTAAAGATGAAATGCTATGCATTGGAGTTTGGAACTGAACTGGGAGAGTGCCTTTAGTTTATACTACATGCAGACTGTTTTTTCAGGTGAAAGAGTGTCTGTTGTTGATAAATTGCTTTTCATGAGCCAGTGGACCTATGGAATTCATGCTCACCATGTTCATCCATATGAAAGTTTGGTCGTTAATGCAAAGCAAATGAGTCATATACTCTCTTGTTTTTTTGTACAATCTGTGGCTCATCACTATTTAGTGCTGCAGTGACTAGTGGTTAACATCATCTAAACTCAGATAATTTCTAGATAAGGAAGCTAGTTCACAGGACCTTGCTGAGGGAAGGCTATTTGTGATAAAATCACTCTACAATTTCTCACCTCACCTAATGTTTGGATAAGTTGACAGAAAAAAGGTGGAGGTAGTGTCACCGTTCATAAGCATTAACAGTTCTGTTATATGAATCAAATAAAGTATGCTACTGTTAGGACAACATCATGAAATGTGTCAATTTTTTTTGTCTTCGGCCATGCTTTTTATGCTGATCTAACAGAACTACAGCCTTACATGCTTTTAATCTAGTTGGAGTCCCCAGCTATTTATCAGTTCAAAGTTTCAATTGGAGTGTGTTTTGGAAGTTGGCGTGTTCATGCACAATTACCTTTTGCATTGCATTATTCTAAGTTTGGATTCTTACATTTTTGCTGATGACTATCTGATTTGTCTTTGTTGTTTTCATGCATGGACTATCTCCAGTGCTTCCCCAAGAAGAAAGTAAGCTATAGCACCCACTTTTGTTTTGTATGTCTTGCAGTTGCAGTACAATACATAATACCTTTTTGAACCCACCCGACAGTTTTACTCCCAATCAGTATTCCCATATTTTTGTTATCATTGGAATATAATGTTAATGAGCTTCCTACCAAGAGTACACAACCGCAGAGCAATTAATTAGAGTTAACTTCATTCTCTCAAAGATGATAGGAAATGGTACATGTCTGGATTCTTGGTAGAGAAGCTCATTAACATTATATTCCAATGATAACAAAAATATGGGAATACTGATTGGGAGTAAAACTGTCGGGTGGGTTCAAAAAGGTATTATGTATTGTACTGCAACTGCAAGACATACAAAACAAAAGTGGGTGCTATAGCTTACTTTCTTCTTGGGGAAGCACTGGAGATAGTCCATGCATGAAAACAACAAAGACAAATCAGATAGTCATCAGCAAAAATGTAAGAATCCAAACTTAGAATAATGCAATGCAAAAGGTAATTGTGCATGAACACGCCAACTTCCAAAACACACTCCAATTGAAACTTTGAACTGATAAATAGCTGGGGACTCCAACTAGATTAAAAGCATGTAAGGCTGTAGTTCTGTTAGATCAGCATAAAAAGCATGGCCGAAGACAAAAAAAATTGACACATTTCATGATGTTGTCCTAACAGTAGCATACTTTATTTGATTCATATAACAGAACTGTTAATGCTTATGAACGGTGACACTACCTCCACCTTTTTTCTGTCAACTTATCCAAACATTAGGTGAGGTGAGAAATTGTAGAGTGATTTTATCACAAATAGCCTTCCCTCAGCAAGGTCTGTGAGTCCCCTATCTAGCATAGTTTCAAGAGGGGGCTTTAGAGCATCTCTAATAATCCCCTAATAACATATCACCCCAATATATAGGTATGTTGGGGTCACCGGCGGAGCCACGTTATGTCCATAGGGGGCTGCGACCCCCTTCTCCTGATGATTTTTTAAGGTTACAATGCATGGCTGTTTACACACAAGCATGCATGGCACCCGCATTACCATATTTCTCTTCCGATTCAACTATTCAACATATGCACGTGCTTCATTCTCACAAATCTGCATGCCATTGCTATACTCAGGCACAGCCCAGTAGTAAGCCCTTATGAGCAGCTCTCACACAACATGCATCCTATATTTACCCTTTTAATTAATTATCAGCTAGTAGAAATGAATGAAAGGCTTGGTCAATTAGACCCCCCTGCCTTAGAGTCATGCTCCGCCACTGGTTGGGGTAACCCAATATTATTATTTTTAAATATTGAGAGAGATGCTGCAGCAGTAACTCAATATACCTATCCTAGTATCCATATGAAAGATGATCCAACATGTGTGTAGGAAAAATAAGATGGCTACAAAGTGATTGTTGGAATGGTCCTTATGTTATTAGGGAAAATGCAACTCTCTTTATTTGAGGGAAGATGAGAAGAATATTGGTGGTTAAAAAAGAAGACGTATTGGAAAACTGTTGGAGCGAGAAAAAAGCACACCGAGCTCCAATATGATAGCTTAATGGTGTGCCTAGAAATATGATAGTATGTTTCAGTTCGTACCCTGCTAAACTTCAAAGCAAGGCCCAATGTTGGACTCGGACGGGTCGCTTGCTTCTCACTCCACTACTCACGTGCCACACGCTGCACCCGCGATCCCGCCGCACCTGCTGCGTCCGCTCCGCACCAAAAAGGGTTAGCGAGCACAGACGCGACCGCGACCGACGCCACGCGTGCCGCCCCCGTCAGCAAAACCCCAGTCGATAGCCGCTCTCCGGGCTCCTGTACGGGCGTGACCGTTGCCAAACACCGCAGCCAGACGGCGCAGACTCGATCGCTTTGTAGTTGTAGCCGCACCTCTTCTCCCTTCTCCGGCTCGCGCTCGCGCGCTCCCTTCCTCTCTAGCACAGCCTTCACTCCCCCCGGCGTCCCCAGAGGCCGCGGCGGCGCCGGCCGCCCATGGAGGACGCCTACGCCAAGTCCGCCGCCGAGGTAATGAGCGCCTCCCGACTTCAACCCCGTCGTGCGTTCGTTTGACCCCCTACACCCCGCCGCCGCCGCCGCCTCTCACGGATCTGGCTTCCCCGCTTCTCGCAGGTGCTCGAGGCGTTCGGCGTGGATCAAACCAAGGGCCTCTCTGACTCGCAGGTACTGAACTGAAGCGTTTCGCTATGTGAATTTCAGTTTGCGTACTGGTATTAATGTGGTGGGGGTGGGGTTGCGCTTATTCATTTTTGGTTCCGAACGCAGGTGGAGCAGAATGCGAGGCTCTACGGCAAAAACGGTGAGGCTATTTGCCTTTTCTACGCGCGTAGATAACTCCTGTTTCTTCTGGTATATGGTTTGGCTGGTTACAGCGTCAAACATAAAAACTTGAACACTGTCAGTCTGGCAGTAATTGTACAGTACTCGAGTCATTTTACCGTTTTGGTATATGTTAATGCTTTTACCGTTTTGGTTAAGTCATGTCTAGTAATTTTTTTAGATAATGGAAAGAAAAAATCCGGCTTCCAGACCACCTTAGTAAAAACACCACACGACAATTACCCAAACGAGTTTATTAAACAAAACTGACTCATAACTCAATTTGTGAAATAAAAGGCCATCCAAAGGACGCGAAGAGGTGTATAGACGCATTCTCCAACTTGTGGCATGCCTCTAACACCAACTTTTCCTTCTCCTCACACCTTTGCAACTAGGCCCAGAACCATAGCCAATGCATTCCCCTGAATAAGACCTGTAAAAGAGTTTTTTCTCGACATTTGTCAAAAACAAATTCGTTCCTTGTTAGCCAAATAGACCAGCAGATCGCTGCTGCACCTGTCAATAAAAAGAATCTAAAAGTTTTATCCCTTATAGGGTACCAATTATTAAATAAGTTATAGACATCTAGTACTAAAGATGAAATGCTATGCATTGGAGTTTGGAACTGAACTGGGAGAGTGCCTTTAGTTTATACTACATGCAGACTGTTTTTTCAGGTGAAAGAGTGTCTGTTGTTGATAAATTGCTTTTCATGAGCCAGTGGACCTATGGAATTCATGCTCACCATGTTCATCCATATGAAAGTTTGGTCGTTAATGCAAAGCAAATGAGTCATATACTCTCTTGTTTTTTTGTACAATCTGTGGCTCATCACTATTTAGTGCTGCAGTGACTAGTGGTTAACATCATCTAAACTCAGATAATTTCTAGATAAGGAAGCTAGTTCACAGGACCTTGCTGAGGGAAGGCTATTTGTGATAAAATCACTCTACAATTTCTCACCTCACCTAATGTTTGGATAAGTTGACAGAAAAAAGGTGGAGGTAGTGTCACCGTTCATAAGCATTAACAGTTCTGTTATATGAATCAAATAAAGTATGCTACTGTTAGGACAACATCATGAAATGTGTCAATTTTTTTTGTCTTCGGCCATGCTTTTTATGCTGATCTAACAGAACTACAGCCTTACATGCTTTTAATCTAGTTGGAGTCCCCAGCTATTTATCAGTTCAAAGTTTCAATTGGAGTGTGTTTTGGAAGTTGGCGTGTTCATGCACAATTACCTTTTGCATTGCATTATTCTAAGTTTGGATTCTTACATTTTTGCTGATGACTATCTGATTTGTCTTTGTTGTTTTCATGCATGGACTATCTCCAGTGCTTCCCCAAGAAGAAAGTAAGCTATAGCACCCACTTTTGTTTTGTATGTCTTGCAGTTGCAGTACAATACATAATACCTTTTTGAACCCACCCGACAGTTTTACTCCCAATCAGTATTCCCATATTTTTGTTATCATTGGAATATAATGTTAATGAGCTTCCTACCAAGAGTACACAACCGCAGAGCAATTAATTAGAGTTAACTTCATTCTCTCAAAGATGATAGGAAATGGTACATGTCTGGATTCTTGGTAGAGAAGCTCATTAACATTATATTCCAATGATAACAAAAATATGGGAATACTGATTGGGAGTAAAAACTGTCGGGTGGGTTCAAAAAGGTATTATGTATTGTACTGCAACTGCAAGACATACAAAACAAAAGTGGGTGCTATAGCTTACTTTCTTCTTGGGGAAGCACTGGAGATAGTCCATGCATGAAAACAACAAAGACAAATCAGATAGTCATCAGCAAAAATGTAAGAATCCAAACTTAGAATAATGCAATGCAAAAGGTAATTGTGCATGAACACGCCAACTTCCAAAACACACTCCAATTGAAACTTTGAACTGATAAATAGCTGGGGACTCCAACTAGATTAAAAGCATGTAAGGCTGTAGTTCTGTTAGATCAGCATAAAAAGCATGGCCGAAGACAAAAAAAATTGACACATTTCATGATGTTGTCCTAACAGTAGCATACTTTATTTGATTCATATAACAGAACTGTTAATGCTTATGAACGGTGACACTACCTCCACCTTTTTTCTGTCAACTTATCCAAACATTAGGTGAGGTGAGAAATTGTAGAGTGATTTTATCACAAATAGCCTTCCCTCAGCAAGGTCCTGTGAACTAGCTTCCTTATCTAGAAATTATCTGAGTTTAGATGATGTTAACCACTAGTCACTGCAGCACTAAATAGTGATGAGCCACAGATTGTACAAAAAAACAAGAGAGTATATGACTCATTTGCTTTGCATTAACGACCAAACTTTCATATGGATGAACATGGTGAGCATGAATTCCATAGGTCCACTGGCTCATGAAAAGCAATTTATCAACAACAGACACTCTTTCACCTGAAAAAACAGTCTGCATGTAGTATAAACTAAAGGCACTCTCCCAGTTCAGTTCCAAACTCCAATGCATAGCATTTCATCTTTAGTACTAGATGTCTATAACTTATTTAATAATTGGTACCCTATAAGGGATAAAACTTTTAGATTCTTTTTATTGACAGGTGCAGCAGCGATCTGCTGGTCTATTTGGCTAACAAGGAACGAATTTGTTTTTGACAAATGTCGAGAAAAAACTCTTTTACAGGTCTTATTCAGGGGAATGCATTGGCTATGGTTCTGGGCCTAGTTGCAAAGGTGTGAGGAGAAGGAAAAGTTGGTGTTAGAGGCATGCCACAAGTTGGAGAATGCGTCTATACACCTCTTCGCGTCCTTTGGATGGCCTTTTATTTCACAAATTGAGTTATGAGTCAGTTTTGTTTAATAAACTCGTTTGGGTAATTGTCGTGTGGTGTTTTTACTAAGGTGGTCTGGAAGCCGGATTTTTTCTTTCCATTATCTAAAAAAATTACTAGACATGACTTAACCAAAACGGTAAAAGCATTAACATATACCAAAACGGTAAAATGACTCGAGTACTGTACAATTACTGCCAGACTGACAGTGTTCAAGTTTTTATGTTTGACGCTGTAACCAGCCAAACCATATACCAGAAGAAACAGGAGTTATCTACGCGCGTAGAAAAGGCAAATAGCCTCACCGTTTTTGCCGTAGAGCCTCGCATTCTGCTCCACCTGCGTTCGGAACCAAAAATGAATAAGCGCAACCCCACCCCCACCACATTAATACCAGTACGCAAACTGAAATTCACATAGCGAAACGCTTCAGTTCAGTACCTGCGAGTCAGAGAGGCCCTTGGTTTGATCCACGCCGAACGCCTCGAGCACCTGCGAGAAGCGGGGAAGCCAGATCCGTGAGAGGCGGCGGCGGCGGCGGGGTGTAGGGGGTCAAACGAACGCACGACGGGGTTGAAGTCGGGAGGCGCTCATTACCTCGGCGGCGGACTTGGCGTAGGCGTCCTCCATGGGCGGCCGGCGCCGCCGCGGCCTCTGGGGACGCCGGGGGGAGTGAAGGCTGTGCTAGAGAGGAAGGGAGCGCGCGAGCGCGAGCCGGAGAAGGGAGAAGAGGTGCGGCTACAACTACAAAGCGATCGAGTCTGCGCCGTCTGGCTGCGGTGTTTGGCAACGGTCACGCCCGTACAGGAGCCCGGAGAGCGGCTATCGACTGGGGTTTTGCTGACGGGGGCGGCACGCGTGGCGTCGGTCGCGGTCGCGTCTGTGCTCGCTAACCCTTTTTGGTGCGGAGCGGACGCAGCAGGTGCGGCGGGATCGCGGGTGCAGCGTGTGGCACGTGAGTAGTGGAGTGAGAAGCAAGCGACCCGTCCGAGTCCAACATTGGGCCTTGCTTTGAAGTTTAGCAGGGTACGAACTGAAACATACTATCATATTTCTAGGCACACCATTAAGCTATCATATTGGAGCTCGGTGTGCTTTTTTCTCGCTCCAACAGTTTTCCAATACGTCTTCTTTTTTAACCACCAATATTCTTCTCATCTTCCCTCAAATAAAGAGAGTTGCATTTTCCCTAATAACATAAGGACCATTCCAACAATCACTTTGTAGCCATCTTATTTTTCCTACACACATGTTGGATCATCTTTCATATGGATACTAGGATAGGTATATTGAGTTACTGCTGCAGCATCTCTCTCAATATTTAAAAATAATAATATTGGGTTACCCCAACCAGTGGCGGAGCATGACTCTAAGGCAGGGGGGTCTAATTGACCAAGCCTTTCATTCATTTCTACTAGCTGATAATTAATTAAAAGGGTAAATATAGGATGCATGTTGTGTGAGAGCTGCTCATAAGGGCTTACTACTGGGCTGTGCCTGAGTATAGCAATGGCATGCAGATTTGTGAGAATGAAGCACGTGCATATGTTGAATAGTTGAATCGGAAGAGAAATATGGTAATGCGGGTGCCATGCATGCTTGTGTGTAAACAGCCATGCATTGTAACCTTAAAAAATCATCAGGAGAAGGGGGTCGCAGCCCCCTATGGACATAACGTGGCTCCGCCGGTGACCCCAACATACCTATATATTGGGGTGATATGTTATTAGGGGATTATTAGAGATGCTCTAAAGCCCCCTCTTGAAACTATGCTAGATAGGGGACTCACAGACCTATACCTAAGTCATGGTCAATTTGAAAATCTTTCATTAGCTTGTGTATTATCAATATAAATATTAAATCCATGACCAAGACTACTTAAATGTGTTAAATCATAGCCACCAAGGGTTATAACAAGTGAACCTGACTGAAATGGTTAGATGAGATGTGAGGTCGTGCATCCAGCCACTTAAGATCGAGTTCTTTTCAAGTCAAATTTTGCTGTACATTTGTTTAT
>JAHUYU010001188.1:0-14295 GCA_030439765.1 Tripidium arundinaceum | reverse complement strand
TAGTATAGTCCCTGCAACAGTAATCTTCCAATACAGTGGAAACAATGTCAATAGTAAATGCATATGTGTCAAAAGTATGTTTATTTCTCCTACTTTTGGACTATAATTGGCGGTCAGGTATGGTCGTTAGTGACCGCCAACAACCACCAAGATGTACTCACAACCCTTTGATTTCGAAAATGGCCCCATGTAGTCGATACCCCAGCAATCAAAGAGTTCGATCTGGAGTTTATTATTGAGTGGCATGGCATCTCTTGAATTGATGTTTCCATGTCTTTGACATGCATTACATCTCCGGACGAAGTCCCTCGTGTCTTCATACATGGTTGGCCAGAAAAATCCACTTTGCTAGATCTTTGCTTGAGTGCGGAATGCACCATAATGTCCTCCATCTGGTGATGAGTGGCTTCATTCAATGATTTTGATGCCTTCTTCTATCGGAACACACCTCCTGAGTAGGCCGTCAGCGCAGACTCTGTAGAGGTACGGTTCATCCCATATGTGGAGACGACTTTCGTAGATGAGCTTTCGTTTGTTCTCCCCTGGTGGTACATAACCTGCAACCATAAAATTGACAATATTCGTGTACCAGGGGTTGGAGCTTATGACCTTGAAGAGCATGTCGTCCCGCAGAGAGTCATTGATAGGCAATTCCTGTGGACTTTCAAATTGCATTCTAGACAAGTAATCGGCTACAGAATTTTCTACTCCCTTTTTATCTTTTATTTCTAAGTCAAATTCTTGGAGTAACAAATCCATCTTATAAGTCAAGGTTTAGCATCTTTCTTAGTGAGCAGGTATTTTAAAGCAGCATGATCAGTGTAAATAATCACATTAGCTCCTACCAAATAAGATCTAAACTTGTCGATAGCAAAAACAACAGCCAAGAGTTCTTTTTCAGTTGTTGCATAATTAAGTTGAGGTCCTGTCAAAGTTTTGCTAGCATATGAAATTGCATGATGCTTTTTATCTTTTGTTTGTCCCAAAACTACCCCCACAGCATAATCACTTGCATCACACAAAATTTCAAAAGGTAAAGACCAATCAGGGGGTTGAATGATTGGTGCAGAGATGAACGCTTTCTTCAAATTTCAAAAGATTTTAAGCATGCATCATCAAACTCAAAGAGAACATCCTTGGCCAAAAGATTTGTGAGAGGTCTAGCAATATGTGAAAAATCTTTTATGAAGCGGTGGTAAAACCCTGCATGACCAAGAAAACTACGGATCCCTTTGACATTTACGGGAGGTGGTAGTTGTTCAATTACTTCTATTTTAGCTCGGTCTACCTCAATCCCACGTTCGTACACCAAGTGTCCAAGCACTATGCCTTCTCTAACCATGAAATGACATTTTTCCCAATTAAGGACTAAGTGCTTTTCCTCACATCTTTGCAAAACCTTGTCTAAATTTTCAAGACAATCTTCGAAAGTTTTTCCATAAACAAAAAAATCATCCATGAAAACTTCCATGATTTCTTCAATCATATCAGAAAATATAGACATCATGCATCTTTGAAAAGAAGCTGGCGCATTACATAGTCTAAAAGACATTCTACGATAAGCATAGGTTCCATATGGACATGTAAAGGTGGTTTTGCTTTGGTCATCAGGATGGATTAGGATTTGATGATAACCTAAATACCCATCAAGGAAACAGAAGAAAGAATGATATGCCAATCGTTCCAACATTTCATCAATGAAGGGCAATGGAAAATGATCCTTCTTTGTTGTCTTGTTAAGTTTTCGGTAATCTATGCACATCCACCATCCTATGACGGTTCTTTGTGGGGATTAGTTCATTCTTTTCATTTTTTACAACAGTCGTGCCTCCCTTTTTAGGCACAACTTGCACAGGGCTCACCCACCCACTATTAGACATGGGATAGATTATCTCGGCGTGTAAGAGTTTCAGCACTTCTTTCTTAACAATTTCTCTCATCGCATTATTAAGCCTACGCTGGGGCTCCCTAGAAGGTGTAGAATCAGGATATATGGGGATGCGATGGGTGCAAAGAACAGGGCTAATTCCCATGAGATCTTGGAGCGAGTAGCCAAAAACAGAATGATGACTTTCTAGAACGGTTAGCAACCTGAGGGTTTCTTCCTAAGAGAGTTTGTTACTTATGATCACAGGAGATTCCTGGTCATTATTTAGAAAAGCATATCTAAGACCAGAGGGTAGGGGTTTAAGTTCAATGGGAGGTCTTGGTGGTTCCTTCAATTCATCGAGAGGTTCGGGTTCTATGGGTTCATCATTGTAATAGCCCACCAGATTATAAGAACGTTGTTGACGGTTACTAATGACATATATTTATACCGTCAACTTGTATGAAAAATGGAGAAAAATACATGTTTTACATACATATGTCTTTGATATTCTCCTAGTTCCACATGTATTGGAAGATTACTATTTTACAGGACGTAAGTGTGGAATTAGTGCAAAACTCGGGAAAATGCGCAATCAACAAGGCGTATTTGCGCAGCCCAAGTTGAAGCATGTGAAGAAGGTCAAATCCACGAGGCGAACCAGGCCCAATAACCAACATAGAAGTGATCCAGACCCATCAGAGAGACCACCAGACAAAGTCAGTGGCGAAAGGCGGTGTCCAGGGGGCGGCCGACCCCCTGGTGCGGCCGCCCCCCTGGTGGCATGTCTCGGGCCCATCTTTCGCATGTCGGTTCCTATGGCGGTGCTAAAGGCGGTTCCATGGGTTACCAAGAATATTCGTCCACGAACCGACCTCTAGGCACTATATAATGCAGCCATGTTCTCCTCTGTAAATCAAGTTTCGCATATAAGTTTCAGATATAAGTTTCAGAAGTTTCACAAGTTACATCCAGGCAATACAACTCCAGAGCTCTCTAGTTTTAGTTTATCCTTTTAGTTTTAGTTTAGATCTAGAGCAGAGCTTCAAGTTGTAAAGAGGAGAAGAACATCTTGGCTGTTCTTGGTATGAATAAATCTAGTTCTAGTTCCATCTTGTTCTTGTTCTCTACTTATATTTATAGTATTGTTCTTGAATTAGAGCTAAGTTCTTCATTCATGTTCTTCGTATTAGAACTAGTTCTTAGTTCAAGTATGTTGATCATGATGATTAGAGCTTTGATCTTAACTAAACATATAGTTAGTGTAATTATGTTTAGACAAATGTCTGGATGGTGGTTTACCAAGTCTTCGGATTCGCATATGTTCTGTGCCTGTCGATCCGTAGGGTCGGGGACTTGGGGGGACATATGTGGTTTTCATGTATGCAAGTGTGGTACTTGGATACAAGGGAACCGGTAATTGCAGTTCGTACTCCACGGTTGTGGGGTAGGCGGCAGGTGGTGACAGCCCTGTTCGTTCCTCGTATTCCCCCACGTTCAGGTATGGTGTAGGAGTCTAAAGCGATGCGGGGAGCTGGTAGACCAGACCTTAGGCATTCTCCCGATCCATCTAGATGTTAATCTAACCATGTTTATATTAATTGTATGACTTGCTAGAATTCTTGACAATAACTATAATAGATTGTTCTAGTTAGGTTTATTCTTTTATTCTTTATTCTTTTATTCAATTATCTTTCTTTACCCCTGATAGAGATTCTCATATAAGCCTGTGTGAAACTTCTGAAACTTATATCTGAAACTTATATGCGAAACTTGATTTACAGAGGAGAACATGGCTGCATTATATAGTGCCTAGAGGTCGGTTCGTGGACGAATATTCTTGGTAACCCATGGAACCGCCTTTAGCACCGCCATAGGAACCGACATGCGAAAGATGGGCCCGAGACATGCCACCAGGGGGGCGGCCGCACCAGGGGGTCGGCCGCCCCCTGGACACCGCCTTTCGCCACTGACTTTGTCTGGTGGTCTCTCTGATGGGTCTGGATCACTTCTATGTTGGTTATTGGGCCTGGTTCGCCTCGTGGATTTGACCTTCTTCACATGCTTCAACTTGGGCTGCGCAAATACGCCTTGTTGATTGCGCATTTTCCCGAGTTTTGCACTAATTCCACACTTACGTCCTGTAAAATAGTAATCTTCCAATACATGTGGAACTAGGAGAATATCAAAGACATATGTATGTAAAACATGTATTTTTCTCCATTTTTCATACAAGTTGACGGTATAAATATATGTCATTAGTAACCGTCAACAACGTTCTTATAATCTGGTGGGCTATTACAATGATGAACCCATAGAACCCGAACCTCTCGATGAATTGAAGGAACCACCAAGACCTCCCATTGAACTTAAACCCCTACCCTCTGGTCTTAGATATGCTTTTCTAAATAATGACCAGGAATCTCCTGTGATCATAAGTAACAAACTCTCTTAGGAAGAAACCCTCAGGTTGCTAACCGTTCTAGAAAGTCATCATTCTGTTTTTGGCTACTCGCTCCAAGATCTCATGGGAATTAGCCCTGTTCTTTGCACCCATCGCATCCCCATATATCCTGATTCTACACCTTCTAGGGAGCCCCAGCGTAGGCTTAATAATGCGATGAGAGAAATTGTTAAGAAAGAAGTGCTGAAACTCTTACACGCCGAGATAATCTATCCCATGTCTAATAGTGGGTGGGTGAGCCCTGTGCAAGTTGTGCCTAAAAAGGGAGGCACGACTGTTGTAAAAAATGAAAAGAATGAACTAATCCCCACAAAGAACCGTCATAGGATGGTGGATGTGCATAGATTACCGAAAACTTAACAAGACAACAAAGAAGGATCATTTTCCATTGCCCTTCATTGATGAAATGTTGGAACGATTGGCATATCATTCTTTCTTCTGTTTCCTTGATGGGTATTTAGGTTATCATCAAATCCTAATCCATCCTGATGACCAAAGCAAAACCACCTTTACATGTCCATATGGAACCTATGCTTATCGTAGAATGTCTTTTAGACTATGTAATGCGCCAGCTTCTTTTCAAAGATGCATGATGTCTATATTTTCTGATATGATTGAAGAAATCATGGAAGTTTTCATGGATGATTTTTTTGTTTATGGAAAAACTTTCGAAGATTGTCTTGAAAATTTAGACAAGGTTTTGCAAAGATGTGAGGAAAAGCACTTAGTCCTTAATTGGGAAAAATGTCATTTCATGGTTAGAGAAGGCATAGTGCTTGGACACTTGGTGTACGAACGTGGGATTGAGGTAGACCGAGCTAAAATAGAAGTAATTGAACAACTACCACCTCCCGTAAATGTCAAAGGGATCCGTAGTTTTCTTGGTCATGCAGGGTTTTACCACCGCTTCATAAAAGATTTGTGAGAGGTCTAGCAATATGTGAAAAATCTTTTATGAAGCGGTGGTAAAACCCTGCATGACCAAGAAAACTACGGATCCCTTTGACATTTACGGGAGGTGGTAGTTGTTCAATTACTTCTATTTTAGCTCGGTCTACCTCAATCCCACGTTCGTACACCAAGTGTCCAAGCACTATGCCTTCTCTAACCATGAAATGACATTTTTCCCAATTAAGGACTAAGTGCTTTTCCTCACATCTTTGCAAAACCTTGTCTAAATTTTCAAGACAATCTTCGAAAGTTTTTCCATAAACAAAAAAATCATCCATGAAAACTTCCATGATTTCTTCAATCATATCAGAAAATATAGACATCATGCATCTTTGAAAAGAAGCTGGCGCATTACATAGTCTAAAAGACATTCTACGATAAGCATAGGTTCCATATGGACATGTAAAGGTGGTTTTGCTTTGGTCATCAGGATGGATTAGGATTTGATGATAACCTAAATACCCATCAAGGAAACAGAAGAAAGAATGATATGCCAATCGTTCCAACATTTCATCAATGAAGGGCAATGGAAAATGATCCTTCTTTGTTGTCTTGTTAAGTTTTCGGTAATCTATGCACATCCACCATCCTATGACGGTTCTTTGTGGGGATTAGTTCATTCTTTTCATTTTTTACAACAGTCGTGCCTCCCTTTTTAGGCACAACTTGCACAGGGCTCACCCACCCACTATTAGACATGGGATAGATTATCTCGGCGTGTAAGAGTTTCAGCACTTCTTTCTTAACAATTTCTCTCATCGCATTATTAAGCCTACGCTGGGGCTCCCTAGAAGGTGTAGAATCAGGATATATGGGGATGCGATGGGTGCAAAGAACAGGGCTAATTCCCATGAGATCTTGGAGCGAGTAGCCAAAAACAGAATGATGACTTTCTAGAACGGTTAGCAACCTGAGGGTTTCTTCCTAAGAGAGTTTGTTACTTATGATCACAGGAGATTCCTGGTCATTATTTAGAAAAGCATATCTAAGACCAGAGGGTAGGGGTTTAAGTTCAATGGGAGGTCTTGGTGGTTCCTTCAATTCATCGAGAGGTTCGGGTTCTATGGGTTCATCATTGTAATAGCCCACCAGATTATAAGAACGTTGTTGACGGTTACTAATGACATATATTTATACCGTCAACTTGTATGAAAAATGGAGAAAAATACATGTTTTACATACATATGTCTTTGATATTCTCCTAGTTCCACATGTATTGGAAGATTACTATTTTACAGGACGTAAGTGTGGAATTAGTGCAAAACTCGGGAAAATGCGCAATCAACAAGGCGTATTTGCGCAGCCCAAGTTGAAGCATGTGAAGAAGGTCAAATCCACGAGGCGAACCAGGCCCAATAACCAACATAGAAGTGATCCAGACCCATCAGAGAGACCACCAGACAAAGTCAGTGGCGAAAGGCGGTGTCCAGGGGGCGGCCGACCCCCTGGTGCGGCCGCCCCCCTGGTGGCATGTCTCGGGCCCATCTTTCGCATGTCGGTTCCTATGGCGGTGCTAAAGGCGGTTCCATGGGTTACCAAGAATATTCGTCCACGAACCGACCTCTAGGCACTATATAATGCAGCCATGTTCTCCTCTGTAAATCAAGTTTCGCATATAAGTTTCAGATATAAGTTTCAGAAGTTTCACACAGGCTTATATGAGAATCTCTATCAGGGGTAAAGAAAGATAATTGAATAAAAGAATAAAGAATAAAAGAATAAACCTAACTAGAACAATCTATTATAGTTATTGTCAAGAATTCTAGCAAGTCATACAATTAATATAAACATGGTTAGATTAACATCTAGATGGATCGGGAGAATGCCTAAGGTCTGGTCTACCAGCTCCCCGCATCGCTTTAGACTCCTACACCATACCTGAACGTGGGGGAATACGAGGAACGAACAGGGCTGTCACCACCTGCCGCCTACCCCACAACCGTGGAGTACGAACTGCAATTACCGGTTCCCTTGTATCCAAGTACCACACTTGCATACATGAAAACCACATATGTCCCCCCAAGTCCCCGACCCTACGGATCGACAGGCACAGAACATATGCGAATCCGAAGACTTGGTAAACCACCATCCAGACATTTGTCTAAACATAATTACACTAACTATATGTTTAGTTAAGATCAAAGCTCTAATCATCATGATCAACATACTTGAACTAAGAACTAGTTCTAATACGAAGAACATGAATGAAGAACTTAGCTCTAATTCAAGAACAATACTATAAATATAAGTAGAGAACAAGAACAAGATGGAACTAGAACTAGATTTATTCATACCAAGAACAGCCAAGATGTTCTTCTCCTCTTTACAACTTGAAGCTCTGCTCTAGATCTAAACTAAAACTAAAAGGATAAACTAAAACTAGAGAGCTCTGGAGTTGTATTGCCTGGATGTAACTTGTGAAACTTCTGAAACTTATATCTGAAACTTATATGCGAAACTTGATTTACAGAGGAGAACATGGCTGCATTATATAGTGCCTAGAGGTCGGTTCGTGGACGAATATTCTTGGTAACCCATGGAACCGCCTTTAGCACCGCCATAGGAACCGACATGCGAAAGATGGGCCCGAGACATGCCACCAGGGGGGCGGCCGCACCAGGGGGTCGGCCGCCCCCTGGACACCGCCTTTCGCCACTGACTTTGTCTGGTGGTCTCTCTGATGGGTCTGGATCACTTCTATGTTGGTTATTGGGCCTGGTTCGCCTCGTGGATTTGACCTTCTTCACATGCTTCAACTTGGGCTGCGCAAATACGCCTTGTTGATTGCGCATTTTCCCGAGTTTTGCACTAATTCCACACTTACGTCCTGTAAAATAGTAATCTTCCAATACATGTGGAACTAGGAGAATATCAAAGACATATGTATGTAAAACATGTATTTTTCTCCATTTTTCATACAAGTTGACGGTATAAATATATGTCATTAGTAACCGTCAACAACGTTCTTATAATCTGGTGGGCTATTACAATGATGAACCCATAGAACCCGAACCTCTCGATGAATTGAAGGAACCACCAAGACCTCCCATTGAACTTAAACCCCTACCCTCTGGTCTTAGATATGCTTTTCTAAATAATGACCAGGAATCTCCTGTGATCATAAGTAACAAACTCTCTTAGGAAGAAACCCTCAGGTTGCTAACCGTTCTAGAAAGTCATCATTCTGTTTTTGGCTACTCGCTCCAAGATCTCATGGGAATTAGCCCTGTTCTTTGCACCCATCGCATCCCCATATATCCTGATTCTACACCTTCTAGGGAGCCCCAGCGTAGGCTTAATAATGCGATGAGAGAAATTGTTAAGAAAGAAGTGCTGAAACTCTTACACGCCGAGATAATCTATCCCATGTCTAATAGTGGGTGGGTGAGCCCTGTGCAAGTTGTGCCTAAAAAGGGAGGCACGACTGTTGTAAAAAATGAAAAGAATGAACTAATCCCCACAAAGAACCGTCATAGGATGGTGGATGTGCATAGATTACCGAAAACTTAACAAGACAACAAAGAAGGATCATTTTCCATTGCCCTTCATTGATGAAATGTTGGAACGATTGGCATATCATTCTTTCTTCTGTTTCCTTGATGGGTATTTAGGTTATCATCAAATCCTAATCCATCCTGATGACCAAAGCAAAACCACCTTTACATGTCCATATGGAACCTATGCTTATCGTAGAATGTCTTTTAGACTATGTAATGCGCCAGCTTCTTTTCAAAGATGCATGATGTCTATATTTTCTGATATGATTGAAGAAATCATGGAAGTTTTCATGGATGATTTTTTTGTTTATGGAAAAACTTTCGAAGATTGTCTTGAAAATTTAGACAAGGTTTTGCAAAGATGTGAGGAAAAGCACTTAGTCCTTAATTGGGAAAAATGTCATTTCATGGTTAGAGAAGGCATAGTGCTTGGACACTTGGTGTACGAACGTGGGATTGAGGTAGACCGAGCTAAAATAGAAGTAATTGAACAACTACCACCTCCCGTAAATGTCAAAGGGATCCGTAGTTTTCTTGGTCATGCAGGGTTTTACCACCGCTTCATAAAAGATTTTTCACATATTGCTAGACCTCTCACAAATCTTTTGGCCAAGGATGTTCTCTTTGAGTTTGATGATGCATGCTTAAAATCTTTTGAAATTTTGAAGAAAGCGTTCATCTCTGCACCAATCATTCAACCCCCTGATTGGTCTTTACCTTTTGAAATTTTGTGTGATGCAAGTGATTATGCTGTGGGGGTAGTTTTGGGACAAACAAAAGATAAAAAGCATCATGCAATTTCATATGCTAGCAAAACTTTGACAGGACCTCAACTTAATTATGCAACAACTGAAAAAGAACTCTTGGCTGTTGTTTTTGCTATCGACAAGTTTAGATCTTATTTGGTAGGAGCTAATGTGATTATTTACACTGATCATGCTGCTTTAAAATACCTGCTCACTAAGAAAGATGCTAAACCTTGACTTATAAGATGGATTTGTTACTCCAAGAATTTGACTTAGAAATAAAAGATAAAAAGGGAGTAGAAAATTCTGTAGCCGATTACTTGTCTAGAATGCAATTTGAAAGTCCACAGGAATTGCCTATCAATGACTCTCTGCGGGACGACATGCTCTTCAAGGTCATAAGCTCCAACCCCTGGTACACGAATATTGTCAATTTTATGGTTGCAGGTTATGTACCACCAGGGGAGAACAAACGAAAGCTCATCTACGAAAGTCGTCTCCACATATGGGATGAACCGTACCTCTACAGAGTCTGCGCTGACGGCCTACTCAGGAGGTGTGTTCCGATAGAAGAAGGCATCAAAATCATTGAATGAAGCCACTCATCACCAGATGGAGGACATTATGGTGCATTCCGCACTCAAGCAAAGATCTAGCAAAGTGGATTTTTCTGGCCAACCATGTATGAAGACACGAGGGACTTCGTCCGGAGATGTAATGCATGTCAAAGACATGGAAACATCAATTCAAGAGATGCCATGCCACTCAATAATAAACTCCAGATCGAACTCTTTGATTGCTGGGGTATCGACTACATGGGGCCATTTTCGAAATCAAAGGGTTGTGAGTACATCTTGGTGGTTGTTGGCGGTCACTAACGACCATACCTGACCGCCAATTATAGTCCAAAAGTAGGAGAAATAAACATACTTTTGACACATATGCATTTACTATTGACATTGTTTCCACTTGTATTGGAAGATTACTGTTTTGCAGGGACTATACTAGAATACAGTGGAATTATAGCCAAAATACACCAGCAGAGAAAGTGTAATGCAGATCCTACACCAAGGAATCAAGCAAAAGCCCACCTTCATGCAAAACCTGGGCAGAACACCAACGTGGAAGCAACCCTGGCCCAACCAGAGACCCACCAGAGCAAGTTGGTGGCGAGCGGAGGAGCCCAGGGTGCGGCTGCACCGCCCCCAGCTCCTCTCGGGCCCATCTTGCTCTAGTGGTTGCATGCCACCATGCAGAGGCGGTTTACGCTAGTTTCCTATTTTTCCCTGCACCAAACCGACCTCTACCATGTATAAATAGAGGGTGTAGGTGCTCGTTTCAACACACACCACTTTGAGTCAACACACCAACCTTGAGCAACACCTCTCTAGTTTTTACATTTTTTTAGTAGTTCTTAGAGCAAGGCAAAGCTAGCTTGGAGGGCTTGACTCCTTGGAGAAGAATCTTGGTATGAATAAGAAGAATCATTTCCCCAAAGTCTTGTCTTCAATTTATCAATATAGTTATGCAAGTAAACTAGAGTATAGTTCTTATGATATCATCTTGATATATGAGCTAGTCTATAGTTTATATGTCATGATTTTGTCACGTAGAACTTTATGCTTAATCATTCATAATCATGTTTATGATAAGAAATAGAGTTAAGTTGAGGTGGCGGTTCATCGTGCCTTTGGGTGTGTGTTGAAACGAGCACCTACACCCTCTATTTATACATGGTAGAGGTCGGTTTGGTGCAGGGAAAAATAGGAAACTAGCGTAAACCGCCTCTGCATGGTGGCATGCAACCACTAGAGCAAGATGGGCCCGAGAGGAGCTGGGGGCGGTGCAGCCGCACCCTGGGCTCCTCCGCTCGCCACCAACTTGCTCTGGTGGGTCTCTGGTTGGGCCAGGGTTGCTTCCACGTTGGTGTTCTGCCCAGGTTTTGCATGAAGGTGGGCTTTTGCTTGATTC
Organism: Tripidium arundinaceum; assembly: GCA_030439765.1. Classification (NCBI taxonomy): domain Eukaryota; kingdom Viridiplantae; phylum Streptophyta; class Magnoliopsida; order Poales; family Poaceae; genus Tripidium; species Tripidium arundinaceum. The sequence goes on along the minus strand of JAHUYU010001188.1, from coordinate 2,799 downwards.
CTTGGTGTAGGATCTGCATTACACTTTCTCTGCTGGTGTATTTTGGCTATAATTCCACTGTATTCTAGTATAGTCCCTGCAAAACAGTAATCTTCCAATACAAGTGGAAACAATGTCAATAGTAAATGCATATGTGTCAAAAGTATGTTTATTTCTCCTACTTTTGGACTATAATTGGCGGTCAGGTATGGTCGTTAGTGACCGCCAACAACCACCAAGATGTACTCACAACCCTTTGATTTCGAAAATGGCCCCATGTAGTCGATACCCCAGCAATCAAAGAGTTCGATCTGGAGTTTATTATTGAGTGGCATGGCATCTCTTGAATTGATGTTTCCATGTCTTTGACATGCATTACATCTCCGGACGAAGTCCCTCGTGTCTTCATACATGGTTGGCCAGAAAAATCCACTTTGCTAGATCTTTGCTTGAGTGCGGAATGCACCATAATGTCCTCCATCTGGTGATGAGTGGCTTCATTCAATGATTTTGATGCCTTCTTCTATCGGAACACACCTCCTGAGTAGGCCGTCAGCGCAGACTCTGTAGAGGTACGGTTCATCCCATATGTGGAGACGACTTTCGTAGATGAGCTTTCGTTTGTTCTCCCCTGGTGGTACATAACCTGCAACCATAAAATTGACAATATTCGTGTACCAGGGGTTGGAGCTTATGACCTTGAAGAGCATGTCGTCCCGCAGAGAGTCATTGATAGGCAATTCCTGTGGACTTTCAAATTGCATTCTAGACAAGTAATCGGCTACAGAATTTTCTACTCCCTTTTTATCTTTTATTTCTAAGTCAAATTCTTGGAGTAACAAATCCATCTTATAAGTCAAGGTTTAGCATCTTTCTTAGTGAGCAGGTATTTTAAAGCAGCATGATCAGTGTAAATAATCACATTAGCTCCTACCAAATAAGATCTAAACTTGTCGATAGCAAAAACAACAGCCAAGAGTTCTTTTTCAGTTGTTGCATAATTAAGTTGAGGTCCTGTCAAAGTTTTGCTAGCATATGAAATTGCATGATGCTTTTTATCTTTTGTTTGTCCCAAAACTACCCCCACAGCATAATCACTTGCATCACACAAAATTTCAAAAGGTAAAGACCAATCAGGGGGTTGAATGATTGGTGCAGAGATGAACGCTTTCTTCAAAATTTCAAAAGATTTTAAGCATGCATCATCAAACTCAAAGAGAACATCCTTGGCCAAAAGATTTGTGAGAGGTCTAGCAATATGTGAAAAATCTTTTATGAAGCGGTGGTAAAACCCTGCATGACCAAGAAAACTACGGATCCCTTTGACATTTACGGGAGGTGGTAGTTGTTCAATTACTTCTATTTTAGCTCGGTCTACCTCAATCCCACGTTCGTACACCAAGTGTCCAAGCACTATGCCTTCTCTAACCATGAAATGACATTTTTCCCAATTAAGGACTAAGTGCTTTTCCTCACATCTTTGCAAAACCTTGTCTAAATTTTCAAGACAATCTTCGAAAGTTTTTCCATAAACAAAAAAATCATCCATGAAAACTTCCATGATTTCTTCAATCATATCAGAAAATATAGACATCATGCATCTTTGAAAAGAAGCTGGCGCATTACATAGTCTAAAAGACATTCTACGATAAGCATAGGTTCCATATGGACATGTAAAGGTGGTTTTGCTTTGGTCATCAGGATGGATTAGGATTTGATGATAACCTAAATACCCATCAAGGAAACAGAAGAAAGAATGATATGCCAATCGTTCCAACATTTCATCAATGAAGGGCAATGGAAAATGATCCTTCTTTGTTGTCTTGTTAAGTTTTCGGTAATCTATGCACATCCACCATCCTATGACGGTTCTTTGTGGGGATTAGTTCATTCTTTTCATTTTTTACAACAGTCGTGCCTCCCTTTTTAGGCACAACTTGCACAGGGCTCACCCACCCACTATTAGACATGGGATAGATTATCTCGGCGTGTAAGAGTTTCAGCACTTCTTTCTTAACAATTTCTCTCATCGCATTATTAAGCCTACGCTGGGGCTCCCTAGAAGGTGTAGAATCAGGATATATGGGGATGCGATGGGTGCAAAGAACAGGGCTAATTCCCATGAGATCTTGGAGCGAGTAGCCAAAAACAGAATGATGACTTTCTAGAACGTGGGATTGAGGTAGACCGAGCTAAAATAGAAGTAATTGAACAACTACCACCTCCCGTAAATGGTCAAAGGGATCCGTAGTTTTCTTGGTCATGCAGGGTTTTACCACCGCTTCATAAAAGATTTTTCACATATTGCTAGACCTCTCACAAATCTTTTGGCCAAGGATGTTCTCTTTGAGTTTGATGATGCATGCTTAAAATCTTTTGAAATTTTGAAGAAAGCGTTCATCTCTGCACCAATCATTCAACCCCCTGATTGGTCTTTACCTTTTGAAATTTTGTGTGATGCAAGTGATTATGCTGTGGGGGTAGTTTTGGGACAAACAAAAGATAAAAAGCATCATGCAATTTCATATGCTAGCAAAACTTTGACAGGACCTCAACTTAATTATGCAACAACTGAAAAATCCACTTTGCTAGATCTTGCTTGAGTGCGGAATGCACCATAATGTCCTCCATCTGGTGATGAGTGGCTTCATTCAATGATTTTGATGCCTTCTTCTATCGGAACACACCTCCTGAGTAGGCCGTCAGCGCAGACTCTGTAGAGGTACGGTTCATCCCATATGTGGAGACGACTTTCGTAGATGAGCTTTCGTTTGTTCTCCCCTGGTGGTACATAACCTGCAACCATAAAATTGACAATAT
>JAHUYU010002505.1:0-21196 GCA_030439765.1 Tripidium arundinaceum | reverse complement strand
GCATGCAACCAATTTCAGCCCATAAGTAAAGTAATGCTTTACTTGTTTAGCTAATAAGAACATGCATGCATGAGCTATATAAATAGCTCCAATCACCATGCATGAACACATAACACTCATTTCATATCAACACACCAACATTGCATCACAATTAACATGCATGAGCTCATTCATCACTAATCATTCATTAACTCTTCTTTAATTAAGAATATATTATTTTTAGCACTATATGAGAACATCTAGTTTGGGGCTGATATTTTTATGAGTGATAGGTGATAACAAGTTATGACTATGGCATAAGTTTCACCTGCTCATGTCTTATATATTAACCATTACGAAAAAGACAAATTGTTAATGCAATAAATATGTGAGAGCAAGTAAAATCTAAAACTCAATATTTTCTGTAAACATATAGCCATATTAATGTTCCTTAGGCTACTACAATATCATGCAAGCTCAGAGGAACAACCCTTTCTATTTTTACATGTATATATTATTTATAATGTAATTAAAACTAATTATTCAACACTATGCAAGGTAAACACATAACTAAATGATACATGCACCATAAATCATGAAAATTTAACCAAGTATCTCATCAAAATTAAAAATAGGTTCACTAATTATAAAAATTAAATTGGATCCTTAATCATGAACCAAAATTGTAGCTCTAAAAAATGGGGTGTTGGCTACGTGTCTTATGGAGTATCTAATTAAAATTAAAATTGAGGTGACTAATTAAAAAAAATTAAATTGCATCCTTAATCATGAACTACATTAATTGAATGATAATTATAGCTCCAAAATGTTCAAAACAACCACCATGTAATTTGCTAGGAACTAAAATGTTCATAAACACCAACCTTTTGGATGATTGATTCCCCACTATTTAAATGTCTTCCTCAAGATTAAATGGAAAATTGCTCTCTAAAATGAAGAAATAACTAGAATAAGAAATCAAGCAATCTAGCCATCAATACAATTGCAAAGCAAAAAAAATTTAAGGAGTTGATGCTTTGTTACTAACCTTAGACCAAGAAAATTATGCCCATGCTTCAAAATCCAAGAACTTTAGAGTGAATTTTCAAGAAAACCGGCGGCTGCAACAATGGAGGCAAAGGCTAATAGCACGCTCCTGAGTCTGCTCTGCTTGGCGTCGCAGGAGGAAAAAGGAGCTCGGCACTGTTTTATACTATGCAAAATCACTGCCGGTTCATACATAAACCGGTAGTGAAAACTGAAGACCACTGTCGGTTTTACTAATAACCGGTAGTGAAGACTAGAGGATCACTGCTGGTTTTATAAATAATCGGCAGTGATAAGATCACTGCCGGTTTGTATATAAAACCGACAGTGATCTTCATCTTCACTGTCGGTTTTTCGAGACCCCCAATCATTGTTTCTGCTGCAAACTTAAAACTGACAGTGAATATGAAATCACTAAACCGGCAGTGATAGGCCGGCAGTGAAAACCGTTCCTATAGTAGTGCACACCCCCAATAAATAAATTTATGGATCTAAATTTGCAAATAGTTTGGGGACACAGGTGACACGCAGAATAAGTCGAAAAACCTAGCGTGATTTACTCGTCATAATTGTAACACCCCAGGTGTTAGTCACCAGTTAGGCACTAGATGTGGACTAACTCAAGTGTGTCAAGTGATGATCATCAGCCCGACTGGTCAAAATTGGAATTAAAGCAACACCTATGTGCTTAATATGGGGCCCTTTATAAAGGACATCCTCGAGTAATGCAAAACATGTTCTTTCATGTGTCCCACATCAATTTCCATCTACTCTAACTACTGGAAAAGTTTCGTGAAGTTTGAAATCAAAAAGTCACATGAAATGATAAGTTCTGTCCTCGCTTGAATTGCTTTATTAAGTGGATGAGGGCTTAGGAAGTCAACTAAGTCTTGCAACCTTGCCCAAACAACTCTAGATGAACTCTACAACAAAAGTTATTAAGGGTTCATGTTGAGCACATGTCAAGAAAGTGCCTCAATCGATCGAAAACCCTAATTCCAAGGTTATCAGGATGTTACTTTGACCAAAGTGGAAGTTTGACTTCTGTACCAGTTATGAGGTTTGACCTTAAAGAGAAGTTGTAGTTCACCTTATGTAGAACAAACTTTATTTAATGGTCAAGTGTTGGTTTGGCCTCTAACCTAGTCAAATAGAACTCCGAAGATTCAATACAGTGCTGTTTTTGGGATCCAAAAATTTGGCTAAGTCTGGAATTTCAGTGGCCATGACGGTTGACGTCTCGCGTTCTCGGATTTTTGCTAAGCAACTAAAGTTGGTCCAAAAATAAAAATTGAAGCTAACTGTTTGGAGAAGAGCATGTCAAAAGTTGAGATCAATTTGGATTGATTTGACATGGTTTTGATGTCAATTTGTGACCATAATTAATGTGTTGACAGCAGTAATTTTGGAGCTAATTATCTCCTCAACCGTGCATCAAATGACCTGGCGCCCTTAATAAAAATTGAAGCTCAGTTATTGGGCTCCAACTTTGTCTCTTGGACCCAAGCCCAGTTCGGCCCCGATTGGGCTCGGGTCGGCATCCAAGAGTTGGAGAACGTCGCCCGCCACGTGTTTGATACCTGGCCGCAATGGGTGTGCGTGGCCACCATGCACGCAGAGCACCTCCGCCATTGATGGGCGCAGCTGCCGCGTGTCCGGCCTCCCTGCTCCCTTGCGCATGAGGATGAGGAGCGCCCGAGCGCCCCACGCTCCTGCGGTCGCACTTCCTCTCCATCCTCGCCCTCTCGCTCTCTGTCTCTCGCTCTGTCTCTCGCTCGCCATGGACGAGCTGAAGCTCTGCCACCGCTGTGCCCTCTGTGCCTAGCCACCTTCGTCGCCGGGCCGTGCACCGCACGCAGGTGCGTGCTTGCCGCCTCCGCCGGCTGCTCCCGTGGCTTGGCCGCCGCGGCGGTCTCTCTGCCGCACGGCAGGCACCAGCAGGCGCGGCTGGCTGTTGGCCGGCTCCCGCGTGGTCTCTCCCAGCCGCCACCGGCCCTCACTGGCCAAGGCCGGCCGGCGCCCTCCATCAGCCGGCCGAGCCCGGCCGAAGCCCCTCCTCCCCTGCGTCGAAGAAGCGCTGACTCCTCCCTCGGCCTCCATCCTTCCTCTGTTCGAACCAGCGAAGAAGACGACCGCCCTCGCTATCTCTCTGTGTCTCCATGACAGGTGGGTCCAGGGCCAAGAGTCAAGTGCTATTGTGCCCAAAAATGCAGATTTTGTTTTAATCTTCCAAAAATCATATCTATAATTTGGGAGCTCCAAAAATAGCGAAATTTGTTTTGTTAGTATCCTTATGAAATCCTCTGCATGTTAAATTTATAAAGTGTGCTGTTTTATTTGTGTTTTTGTGCTCCACAAATTAATCCCTAAAAGTGGTTTTAAATGTTTATTAACTTGCTTTCATCCATATTTTGAGTTTTATAAATCCAAAAATGGTGAAACCAGTTTTGTTAATCTTCTAATGCCATGCTCTAGCTAATAAAAATATTTAACATATATGTTGTTTACTGTTTTTATAGAGTTTTAGTTAGATCTTGTTTAATAAGAAAAATATGTTTCTATTGCTTGTGATTTTTGTATCTGGAGTTCTAGTGCTCCAAATGGTGTGAAATTTTAATGGTAGACTCTCTGTATTATGTGTGATACTTGGTTAAATTTTCATGATTTATGGTGCATGTATCATTTAGTTATGTGTTTACCTTGCATAGTGTTGAATAATTAGTTTTAATTACATTATAAATAATATATACATGTAAAAATAGAAGGGTTGTTCCTCTGAGCTTGCATGATATTGTAGTAGCCTAAGGAACATTAATATGGCTATATGTTTACAGAAAATATTGAGTTTTAGATTTTACTTGCTCTCACATATTTATTGCATTAACAATTTGTCTTTTTCGTAATGGTTAATATATAAGACATGAGCAGGTGAAACTTATGCCATAGTCATAACTTGTTATCACCTATCACTCATAAAAATATCAGCCCCAAACTAGATGTTCTCATATAGTGCTAAAAATAATATATTCTTAATTAAAGAAGAGTTAATGAATGATTAGTGATGAATGAGCTCATGCATGTTAATTGTGATGCAATGTTGGTGTGTTTGATATGAAATGAGTGTTATGTGTTCATGCATGGTGATTGGAGCTATTTATATAGCTCATGCATGCATGTTCTTATTAGCTAAACAAGTAAAGCATTACTTTACTTATGGGCTGAAATTGGTTGCATGCATGATCTCTATTGTGGTGATGTTTTCATTAAGTAAATGATGTCTTCTGTGGTTGGGTTGAATACAAAAGTTGTAGATAAATGCTATATCTAGCTTGTCCTAGAATTGCATGTTTATAGGCCTGATAGTTTAGGAGTTATAGCTTTTACAAGTTCACGGTTATGAATTGCTTATGTTCTGGATAGATCTGATAGATTGCATTGTTTGGTTTAGTTAAGCTTGGAATCATATCTTTGTGTTAATAAAAGAGTTGTAGTACTTTTCTTAAGGTTTCCAAAATGGTATGGATCACTCCTTTTGGTGGTCTAGATCTCTAGTTATAGCTGTTTAGAGTTGAATGACAGAATCTGCCCAAGTCTGGACAGAGATGTCTATTTTGTATTGGTTGCCCTTGTTAAGTATTGAATCATCTTAAAATGATAATAACAAAGTTGTAGACAATTTAATATGCTTTCCAGAAAGTCTTAGATCATCCTTGTTGGATGAGTATAGCTCATGTTATGATTAAAACATATGACTGCTAGGCTGCTGTCCTGAATGTGTTGGTTTGATTGATTGCTTTGCATTGCTCTTGTTTTGATTTGGCATGCTTTGTAGTGTTATCTCATAACTTCAGTGGTGATAGATTCCTATAGCTTGTGATGTATGAGTAGCTAGTGCTTACTTGTAAATGTTGCAATGCCTTGCTATCTAGTGCTTGTGCCATTATAGTGTTGCAGTGTGTTGTCTTGTGTTGCTTCCTTTATGTTCATACATATGCATTGTGCATCTCATTTAGGTACGCTAGATGATGATCACGTGGAGTGAAGAACCTGAAGTGGAGTTGACCACAAGATGATGAAATAGTAGACTAATCCACAAGATGATGTTGGTGGCCAATCCCCAAGATGGATGGACTGGACAAGTACTGGGATGAGAAGTACTCGTCAAGCAAGTGTCGTCTAACAAACACTAACTTAGTGTTGGACCCCAGGCAAGCCCCGGAGCATTCTAAGTCTCCTACCCATTCTTTTTATAAATGCACATGAGTATAACTTTTGAATGGTGCATTAGGTTGATAGGAGTTGGATGAAACCGTTGGTGCATATTCTCCTACCTTGTCCACTATATATATCATTACCTGAACCCTTACTAGTATAAGCAATACGGTCTATGCTTAGCCATGCTTAGACCGGTAGAAGTCGGGTGATTTCCTGTCACCTGCGAGATATAGGTGGATAACTGGTCACGGTTGGCTATATTTGCTATCGTGGAAAAGAACCATGCTTAAAATGAATTGAGACCGGGCGGGATGATGGTATTGAAGCATCAAGGCATGGAGGTCTTGGGTGTGGATCTACCCCCGTCTGAGTCGTTTAAGGACTTACAAATGTACTTCCCCGGATCATGTTGAACGCATGCCTAACACTTAGTTGGCCGGATAAGTCGTTCCGACCGCGAAGCCAAGTAATACAGGTCAGGCCGGGAATCGGGGGGTCAAGTGCGCATTCTTGAGGAAGTAAGGATGTGCTTGGGGACATTGACGTAAGACCAAGGGGGGTTAGAGTCCCTACCCCTGGCAGAGTGTTGCCCTTGGGGATGTGGCATCAGTCGAACCTGTTCCTGAACTGTATGAAAGGTGACTTGTGCGGCCCTAGCGCCGGGCCTGCACAGTTTGTGTTAGGAATACCCCCTCAGCTGAGTAGGAATCGATTCGAGTCGCCGTCTCCCCCGGATAGTGGGAACTTGATTTGGGCAGAGGCGGATAGAATTCACTAATAACTATTAATGGTTAAATTGATGATGATGATGATAGCCTGAATATAACTGGATATGGTTATTATTGTGATGCTTAATAATCAAGTGATTGATATAGAATAGGTGCAAATCTAGCTATGATAAGCTTTACTGAAACAGATGCTAAAAATGGACTAAAACATTGAAGGTAAGGACTCATGATAGTAATGTTCTTTTCTGCAAAGTTATGCTATCCAACCAACTCCACCAAATAAGCCTTGCATATCCTTGAGAGTCTTTTTGTTTCTCTCCTGTCGGGTAAGTCTAGCTGAGTACATTCGAGTACTCAGGGTTTATCCCACCATGTTGCAGGTGAAGTCCTCAGCTGTTGACGATGGTGGCTAAGTGCCGGTGGGCTCGGTGACTCCGTATTTACTTCTCATCTACATGCTTTTGTTGGAGAATGTCACTTATGCTAGCAATGTATTTGAAACCTATGTTATTGTAATCATTTCAAAGCTATGTTATTTCCTCAATTCAGATTTGAACTCAGTACTGTACTATTTATTTGTGAACCCTTTTGTAATATTATTTTCCGCTGCAAAACTCCGTGTATGTGATGTGTATTTACTTAAACGTGCGATCTTGGTTGTGAAGTTGATTTACCGAGGTCTTTCGGGACACTCGGCGGACTACCGGGTTTATATGAGAGCAAGTATGTGCGTGTCAACGTGTTAGACGGGGACAGTCGTACTTGAGCTTGTATAAATTGGTCGGTTCTGTTACAGCTGGCATCGGAGCATGGTTAAGTATAATACTATCATATACATAGTTTTGAAACAAAGTTTTGGTTTTGAAAAACCTATTTTCAACTAAAAATCTAGCATAGTTTTGAAAAACTTCAGATTTGATAAACTATTATGCTAGCGACAATCTCCAATTAGCCCAATTAAGGACTGCTAGGTGGCAATAAGTAAACTATCACTGACTTTGGGAGAAATTACTTTATTGTAATTTTCCTTTCGTCGTCCATACGGCGTGTTATTGTATGGATGCCATTCACTTGAATGGTAATGTATGGATCAATTTACCTCCACGCTCAGGTAAATGTGAGTTGTGAGAGCATGACCGTCCAACCGTCGGTCTAGGGAAGAGCTAGTTTGGTTACTGGAATATTTACATGTTACACACATGTATCTATGAAAGTACTTAATTGTGGTGTATTTAAATTCTCGGGTAGTTTTGGTACTATGTATACGTATATGGGTATACGTATACGAGAGTACTAAGAATGTAATGTTACTTTCTTGCAACGTCGCACCTACGTCCAGGTAAGCAGGTAAGCCGACCATCTTGCTGCCCGATGGTCAATTGGTAGTGGCAGCCTTCATATAGCAATATATGAAGTATATCTGTTGGGCTTGGGCTGAAATGAAATTTTCTGCAGGTATGCTAACCTCGATTGCGTAAATGGTAGCTAACGACTAGCTATATATCGAGAGAATACGTATGTCATGCCACCGATATAGAACGTGATTGCCATCTTAGTTTGGCAAGGATTTTGTGAGGACGTATAGGACGAGCATGCATCATGTTTGTTGCATCATGTTTGTTGCTTGTGCATTAACATGCTTCTCTCACCTTTGTTCTAATATGAATAACTTGTGCAAAGGTGATGTATCCTTTCCTTGTCCTGTGAACTCCAAGAAATGTCTTGTTCTATGTGTGTGAATGGCCTTGTTAGGGTTGTTCTTGTTGCTTGCCTTTCCTTGCTTGCTTGTTTGTTTAAAAACTCAGTTGGTTGCCAAGCCTCTAGTGAGTAGAAGCCCCATCTTTTGAAATAGTCTAAGCCTCTGTAAGTGGTTCCTAACCTTAGTGTTGGGTTGTCCAAACCTGTACCTATGCAACCATAGACCTTTTGGTTTGACTGTTAGCTCAGCCTAAGTTTCCTCCACAACCGTCTCTATGTACATGTTTCTTTTGATATGCCTGACTCGAATCCTTGACTAGACCTCTTGATTGCTCATGCCTGTGGAATGTTTTTGTGCCGTCTGCAAAACCATCCCTGGCCATGTTTCTTTCGAATGAGCCCTACCACAAACCCCTGTTTGGCCTCTCTGTCTTTCATTCCTCCCGAACCCTTCGGCTCAATATGAATTTCTCTTTTCACCTAGATCTTGCAATCTTTTGTTTGGGAATCAAGTTGTGGCCTTATTAACTCAACCTCTAGATCACGTATTGAATCTATTCCCTGATCTTGTTGTTTTCTCCAACTCTCTCCAAAGTCTTGGAAGGTTGATCGGTCTGAATCAGTTGTTGCTGCCCTATGGTGCAAAAGCCTATGCAAAAGGATTGTATGAAGATATCTTCGATGGACATAGAGACGGTTGTGGAGGAAACTTAGGCTGAGCTAACAGTCAAACCAAAAGGTCTATGGTTGCATAGGTACAGGTTTGGACAACCCAACACTAAGGTTAGGAACCACTTACAGAGGCTTAGACTATTTCAAAAGATGGGGCTTCTACTCACTAGAGGCTTGGCAACCAACTGAGTTTTTAAACAAACAAGCAAGCAAGGAAAGGCAAGCAACAAGAACAACCCTAACAAGGCCATTCACACACATAGAACAAGACATTTCTTGGAGTTCACAGGACAAGGAAAGGATACATCACCTTTGCACAAGTTATTCATATTAGAACAAAGGTGAGAGAAGCATGTTAATGCACAAGCAACAAACATGATGCAACAAACATGATGCATGCTCGTCCTATACGTCCTCACAAAATCCTTGCCAAACTAAGATGGCAATCACGTTCTATATCGGTGGCATGACATACGTATTCTCTCGATATATAGCTAGTCGTTAGCTACCATTTACGCAATCGAGGTTAGCATACCTGCAGAAAATTTCATTTCAGCCCAAGCCCAACAGATATACTTCATATATTGCTATATGAAGGCTGCCACTACCAATTGACCATCGGGCAGCAAGATGGTCGGCTTACCTGCTTACCTGGACGTAGGTGCGACGTTGCAAGAAAGTAACATTACATTCTTAGTACTCTCGTATACGTATACCCATATACGTATACATAGTACCAAAACTACCCGAGAATTTAAATACACCACAATTAAGTACTTTCATAGATACATGTGTGTAACATGTAAATATTCCAGTAACCAAACTAGCTCTTCCCTAGACCGACGGTTGGACGGTCATGCTCTCACAACTCACATTTACCTGAGCGTGGAGGTAAATTGATCCATACATTACCATTCAAGTGAATGGCATCCATACAATAACACGCCGTATGGACGACGAAAGGAAAATTACAATAAAGTAATTTCTCCCAAAGTCAGTGATAGTTTACTTATTGCCACCTAGCAGTCCTTAATTGGGCTAATTGGAGATTGTCGCTAGCATAATAGTTTATCAAATCTGAAGTTTTTCAAAACTATGCTAGATTTTTAGTTGAAAATAGGTTTTTCAAAACCAAAACTTTGTTTCAAAACTATGTATATGATAGTATTATACTTAACCATGCTCCGATGCCAGCTGTAACAGAACCGACCAATTTATACAAGCTCAAGTACGACTGTCCCCGTCTAACACGTTGACACGCACATACTTGCTCTCATATAAACCCGGTAGTCCGCCGAGTGTCCCGAAAGACCTCGGTAAATCAACTTCACAACCAAGATCGCACGTTTAAGTAAATACACATCACATACACGGAGTTTTGCAGCGGAAAATAATATTACAAAAGGGTTCACAAATAAATAGTACAGTACTGAGTTCAAATCTGAATTGAGGAAATAACATAGCTTTGAAATGATTACAATAACATAGGTTTCAAATACATTGCTAGCATAAGTGACATTCTCCAACAAAAGCATGTAGATGAGAAGTAAATACGGAGTCACCGAGCCCACCGGCACTTAGCCACCATCGTCAACAGCTGAGGACTTCACCTGCAACATGGTGGGATAAACCCTGAGTACTCGAATGTACTCAGCTAGACTTACCCGACAGGAGAGAAACAAAAAGACTCTCAAGGATATGCAAGGCTTATTTGGTGGAGTTGGTTGGATAGCATAACTTTGCAGAAAAGAACATTACTATCATGAGTCCTTACCTTCAATGTTTTAGTCCATTTTTAGCATCTGTTTCAGTAAAGCTTATCATAGCTAGATTTGCACCTATTCTATATCAATCACTTGATTATTAAGCATCACAATAATAACCATATCCAGTTATATTCAGGCTATCATCATCATCATCAATTTAACCATTAATAGTTATTAGTGAATTCTATCCGCCTCTGCCCAAATCAAGTTCCCACTATCCGGGGGAGACGGCGACTCGAATCGATTCCTACTCAGCTGAGGGGGTATTCCTAACACAAACTGTGCAGGCCCGGCGCTAGGGCCGCACAAGTCACCTTTCATACAGTTCAGGAACAGGTTCGACTGATGCCACATCCCCAAGGGCAACACTCTGCCAGGGGTAGGGACTCTAACCCCCCTTGGTCTTACGTCAATGTCCCCAAGCACATCCTTACTTCCTCAAGAATGCGCACTTGACCCCCCGATTCCCGGCCTGACCTGTATTACTTGGCTTCGCGGTCGGAACGACTTATCCGGCCAACTAAGTGTTAGGCATGCGTTCAACATGATCCGGGGAAGTACATTTGTAAGTCCTTAAACGACTCAGACGGGGTAGATCCACACCCAAGACCTCCATGCCTTGATGCTTCAATACCATCATCCCGCCCGGTCTCAATTCATTTTAAGCATGGTTCTTTTCCACGATAGCAAATATAGCCAACCGTGACCAGTTATCCACCTATATCTCGCAGGTGACAGGAAATCACCCGACTTCTACCGGTCTAAGCATGGCTAAGCATAGACCGTATTGCTTATACTAGTAAGGGTTCAGGTAATGATATATATAGTGGACAAGGTAGGAGAATATGCACCAACGGTTTCATCCAACTCCTATCAACCTAATGCACCATTCAAAAGTTATACTCATGTGCATTTATAAAAAGAATGGGTAGGAGACTTAGAATGCTCCGGGGCTTGCCTGGGGTCCAACACTAAGTTAGTGTTTGTTAGACGACACTTGCTTGACGAGTACTTCTCATCCCAGTACTTGTCCAGTCCATCCATCTTGGGGATTGGCCACCAACATCATCTTGTGGATTAGTCTACTATTTCATCATCTTGTGGTCAACTCCACTTCAGGTTCTTCACTCCACGTGATCATCATCTAGCGTACCTAAATGAGATGCACAATGCATATGTATGAACATAAAGGAAGCAACACAAGACAACACACTGCAACACTATAATGGCACAAGCACTAGATAGCAAGGCATTGCAACATTTACAAGTAAGCACTAGCTACTCATACATCACAAGCTATAGGAATCTATCACCACTGAAGTTATGAGATAACACTACAAAGCATGCCAAATCAAAACAAGAGCAATGCAAAGCAATCAATCAAACCAACACATTCAGGACAGCAGCCTAGCAGTCATATGTTTTAATCATAACATGAGCTATACTCATCCAACAAGGATGATCTAAGACTTTCTGGAAAGCATATTAAATTGTCTACAACTTTGTTATTATCATTTTAAGATGATTCAATACTTAACAAGGGCAACCAATACAAAATAGACATCTCTGTCCAGACTTGGGCAGATTCTGTCATTCAACTCTAAACAGCTATAACTAGAGATCTAGACCACCAAAAGGAGTGATCCATACCATTTTGGAAACCTTAAGAAAAGTACTACAACTCTTTTATTAACACAAAGATATGATTCCAAGCTTAACTAAACCAAACAATGCAATCTATCAGATCTATCCAGAACATAAGCAATTCATAACCGTGAACTTGTAAAAGCTATAACTCCTAAACTATCAGGCCTATAAACATGCAATTCTAGGACAAGCTAGATATAGCATTTATCTACAACTTTTGTATTCAACCCAACCACAGAAGACATCATTTACTTAATGAAAACATCACCACAATAGAGATCATGCATGCAACCAATTTCAGCCCATAAGTAAAGTAATGCTTTACTTGTTTAGCTAATAAGAACATGCATGCATGAGCTATATAAATAGCTCCAATCACCATGCATGAACACATAACACTCATTTCATATCAACACACCAACATTGCATCACAATTAACATGCATGAGCTCATTCATCACTAATCATTCATTAACTCTTCTTTAATTAAGAATATATTATTTTTAGCACTATATGAGAACATCTAGTTTGGGGCTGATATTTTTATGAGTGTTATGTGTTCATGCATGGTGATTGGAGCTATTTATATAGCTCATGCATGCATGTTCTTATTAGCTAAACAAGTAAAGCATTACTTTACTTATGGGCTGAAATTGGTTGCATGCATGATCTCTATTGTGGTGATGTTTTCATTAAGTAAATGATGTCTTCTGTGGTTGGGTTGAATACAAAAGTTGTAGATAAATGCTATATCTAGCTTGTCCTAGAATTGCATGTTTATAGGCCTGATAGTTTAGGAGTTATAGCTTTTACAAGTTCACGGTTATGAATTGCTTATGTTCTGGATAGATCTGATAGATTGCATTGTTTGGTTTAGTTAAGCTTGGAATCATATCTTTGTGTTAATAAAAGAGTTGTAGTACTTTTCTTAAGGTTTCCAAAATGGTATGGATCACTCCTTTTGGTGGTCTAGATCTCTAGTTATAGCTGTTTAGAGTTGAATGACAGAATCTGCCCAAGTCTGGACAGAGATGTCTATTTTGTATTGGTTGCCCTTGTTAAGTATTGAATCATCTTAAAATGATAATAACAAAGTTGTAGACAATTTAATATGCTTTCCAGAAAGTCTTAGATCATCCTTGTTGGATGAGTATAGCTCATGTTATGATTAAAACATATGACTGCTAGGCTGCTGTCCTGAATGTGTTGGTTTGATTGATTGCTTTGCATTGCTCTTGTTTTGATTTGGCATGCTTTGTAGTGTTATCTCATAACTTCAGTGGTGATAGATTCCTATAGCTTGTGATGTATGAGTAGCTAGTGCTTACTTGTAAATGTTGCAATGCCTTGCTATCTAGTGCTTGTGCCATTATAGTGTTGCAGTGTGTTGTCTTGTGTTGCTTCCTTTATGTTCATACATATGCATTGTGCATCTCATTTAGGTACGCTAGATGATGATCACGTGGAGTGAAGAACCTGAAGTGGAGTTGACCACAAGATGATGAAATAGTAGACTAATCCACAAGATGATGTTGGTGGCCAATCCCCAAGATGGATGGACTGGACAAGTACTGGGATGAGAAGTACTCGTCAAGCAAGTGTCGTCTAACAAACACTAACTTAGTGTTGGACCCCAGGCAAGCCCCGGAGCATTCTAAGTCTCCTACCCATTCTTTTTATAAATGCACATGAGTATAACTTTTGAATGGTGCATTAGGTTGATAGGAGTTGGATGAAACCGTTGGTGCATATTCTCCTACCTTGTCCACTATATATATCATTACCTGAACCCTTACTAGTATAAGCAATACGGTCTATGCTTAGCCATGCTTAGACCGGTAGAAGTCGGGTGATTTCCTGTCACCTGCGAGATATAGGTGGATAACTGGTCACGGTTGGCTATATTTGCTATCGTGGAAAAGAACCATGCTTAAAATGAATTGAGACCGGGCGGGATGATGGTATTGAAGCATCAAGGCATGGAGGTCTTGGGTGTGGATCTACCCCCGTCTGAGTCGTTTAAGGACTTACAAATGTACTTCCCCGGATCATGTTGAACGCATGCCTAACACTTAGTTGGCCGGATAAGTCGTTCCGACCGCGAAGCCAAGTAATACAGGTCAGGCCGGGAATCGGGGGGTCAAGTGCGCATTCTTGAGGAAGTAAGGATGTGCTTGGGGACATTGACGTAAGACCAAGGGGGGTTAGAGTCCCTACCCCTGGCAGAGTGTTGCCCTTGGGGATGTGGCATCAGTCGAACCTGTTCCTGAACTGTATGAAAGGTGACTTGTGCGGCCCTAGCGCCGGGCCTGCACAGTTTGTGTTAGGAATACCCCCTCAGCTGAGTAGGAATCGATTCGAGTCGCCGTCTCCCCCGGATAGTGGGAACTTGATTTGGGCAGAGGCGGATAGAATTCACTAATAACTATTAATGGTTAAATTGATGATGATGATGATAGCCTGAATATAACTGGATATGGTTATTATTGTGATGCTTAATAATCAAGTGATTGATATAGAATAGGTGCAAATCTAGCTATGATAAGCTTTACTGAAACAGATGCTAAAAATGGACTAAAACATTGAAGGTAAGGACTCATGATAGTAATGTTCTTTTCTGCAAAGTTATGCTATCCAACCAACTCCACCAAATAAGCCTTGCATATCCTTGAGAGTCTTTTTGTTTCTCTCCTGTCGGGTAAGTCTAGCTGAGTACATTCGAGTACTCAGGGTTTATCCCACCATGTTGCAGGTGAAGTCCTCAGCTGTTGACGATGGTGGCTAAGTGCCGGTGGGCTCGGTGACTCCGTATTTACTTCTCATCTACATGCTTTTGTTGGAGAATGTCACTTATGCTAGCAATGTATTTGAAACCTATGTTATTGTAATCATTTCAAAGCTATGTTATTTCCTCAATTCAGATTTGAACTCAGTACTGTACTATTTATTTGTGAACCCTTTTGTAATATTATTTTCCGCTGCAAAACTCCGTGTATGTGATGTGTATTTACTTAAACGTGCGATCTTGGTTGTGAAGTTGATTTACCGAGGTCTTTCGGGACACTCGGCGGACTACCGGGTTTATATGAGAGCAAGTATGTGCGTGTCAACGTGTTAGACGGGGACAGTCGTACTTGAGCTTGTATAAATTGGTCGGTTCTGTTACAGCTGGCATCGGAGCATGGTTAAGTATAATACTATCATATACATAGTTTTGAAACAAAGTTTTGGTTTTGAAAAACCTATTTTCAACTAAAAATCTAGCATAGTTTTGAAAAACTTCAGATTTGATAAACTATTATGCTAGCGACAATCTCCAATTAGCCCAATTAAGGACTGCTAGGTGGCAATAAGTAAACTATCACTGACTTTGGGAGAAATTACTTTATTGTAATTTTCCTTTCGTCGTCCATACGGCGTGTTATTGTATGGATGCCATTCACTTGAATGGTAATGTATGGATCAATTTACCTCCACGCTCAGGTAAATGTGAGTTGTGAGAGCATGACCGTCCAACCGTCGGTCTAGGGAAGAGCTAGTTTGGTTACTGGAATATTTACATGTTACACACATGTATCTATGAAAGTACTTAATTGTGGTGTATTTAAATTCTCGGGTAGTTTTGGTACTATGTATACGTATATGGGTATACGTATACGAGAGTACTAAGAATGTAATGTTACTTTCTTGCAACGTCGCACCTACGTCCAGGTAAGCAGGTAAGCCGACCATCTTGCTGCCCGATGGTCAATTGGTAGTGGCAGCCTTCATATAGCAATATATGAAGTATATCTGTTGGGCTTGGGCTGAAATGAAATTTTCTGCAGGTATGCTAACCTCGATTGCGTAAATGGTAGCTAACGACTAGCTATATATCGAGAGAATACGTATGTCATGCCACCGATATAGAACGTGATTGCCATCTTAGTTTGGCAAGGATTTTGTGAGGACGTATAGGACGAGCATGCATCATGTTTGTTGCATCATGTTTGTTGCTTGTGCATTAACATGCTTCTCTCACCTTTGTTCTAATATGAATAACTTGTGCAAAGGTGATGTATCCTTTCCTTGTCCTGTGAACTCCAAGAAATGTCTTGTTCTATGTGTGTGAATGGCCTTGTTAGGGTTGTTCTTGTTGCTTGCCTTTCCTTGCTTGCTTGTTTGTTTAAAAACTCAGTTGGTTGCCAAGCCTCTAGTGAGTAGAAGCCCCATCTTTTGAAATAGTCTAAGCCTCTGTAAGTGGTTCCTAACCTTAGTGTTGGGTTGTCCAAACCTGTACCTATGCAACCATAGACCTTTTGGTTTGACTGTTAGCTCAGCCTAAGTTTCCTCCACAACCGTCTCTATGTACATGTTTCTTTTGATATGCCTGACTCGAATCCTTGACTAGACCTCTTGATTGCTCATGCCTGTGGAATGTTTTTGTGCCGTCTGCAAAACCATCCCTGGCCATGTTTCTTTCGAATGAGCCCTACCACAAACCCCTGTTTGGCCTCTCTGTCTTTCATTCCTCCCGAACCCTTCGGCTCAATATGAATTTCTCTTTTCACCTAGATCTTGCAATCTTTTGTTTGGGAATCAAGTTGTGGCCTTATTAACTCAACCTCTAGATCACGTATTGAATCTATTCCCTGATCTTGTTGTTTTCTCCAACTCTCTCCAAAGTCTTGGAAGGTTGATCGGTCTGAATCAGTTGTTGCTGCCCTATGGTGCAAAAGCCTATGCAAAAGGATTGTATGAAGATATCTTCGATGGACATAGATGCATGAGGAATTGAAGCCCCCACCTAATCACCTCTGCAGTAAATTTAGGATTCCCTCGTGCCGTTTATCTTCCAAGACCAAATCTCAGGTTAGGTTTTTAATCTGGTAATCTCTATGGTGACCCCAAGGTGTACATGGAGTCTGAAGCAAGAAGCTCATACTCAGTTATCTTGGGTAGTACTCTATGTTTCCCTTATACCATGTCTTTACCTTGGACCACCCCTTGTTGACTCCTAACCTTGTGACTATCCTTGTTTGCTATCCCTCCCTTGTATAATTCTTGTTCCTACAAGATCTATTTGTGTCATGTGAGATCTCATAGTTGGTTGTATGTTCGATAATGGTGTCTTGATTAATGATCGACGGTGCCGCGACGAAACCGAGAGCCTCCTGTGGGTGCACACACAAGGCTGTGCTGCTCGGCACGCGCTGGTATCGAGGTCACTGGTCATGGTCCATTACAGAACAACGCCGATGCGTTATCTTTCGTGGACCTCTCCCAATCGATCTTTGTATTCTGTCTCGATCTATCACGATGTTTGTCCAAATCTATCTTCCGAGTCCTGCCAGAGGGTATATATATATTGGATCGAGTGAAGTAGAGTTTCTTTCAGAAGTTGCAAAGATGATAACCTTTGAAGAACAAGTCACGGACATAAACATTAACAGACTACAAGAGGAGGTAGACAAAAGACTCTGTTAATCATTTCCGAGAATGATGTTACCTTTTGTTGGACATGTGACGTCACTATTGGATCAGAAGGAACACACACCATTTAAAGTTGGATAGATTTCAGATGAACAGCAATTATCAGAGATGAGGTGTTTCTCAATAAGCTGTCAATATTAGAAGTTTTCCATCCAAGCTCAATACCTGTATGCGCATGATGATCATACAGTCAAAAATTACCCCTTCAGATGAGACTCCTTTTCTGCTGACGTCGATGGTGATTGAGTGCATACCAATTCTACAATTGCTTGCTGCAAAAGCTGAAGCCTTAGAGCTTGTTGGTGTTGAGAGATAGCTGATTAGTCACCATAGTGGGAAGATTAATTTGTGACTAGTAAATGGTTTGTGCTTGATGCTCGTATCAAGGAACAACAAGACCGACCCATTATCATGTTCTGCACGATGAGATAGGTTTCTCTGCTGATGAAATACAGGAGTTTGTTCATTCGCTCTCTTATGTGGGCCCATAACCCACAGCTCCCAGGATCGAAACCTGACGTGTGGGCAAAACATATCCCATGAGCATAAACGAATGTTCAATTCGACGATGAAGGTTATGTGTTACAAAGCAATGTTATGCGGGGAATTAGTAAACCAACCGGCAATGTTTGTGCCATTTTCACTTCTATCCCCTGCTGAAGTCAAGCCGGTTCCATCTTGGACAATCACACGAATAGTGCAAGGTGCGTTACCAACTAAATAGACTTGCCAAGAAGACACACACTTGGTTAAGGACAGCACAATCATAAGACTGGGTCTTAACAAGAAATCTGTTCAGGACTCACCTTGGATTTGGTGTCCTCCATTCTTGTAAGAAGGATCCAAGTGAGGCTCTGCAAATTCTGAAGGTGTTGAAGCCTTTGTTGATGAAGTTTTTACTTCTCGATGGTTTGAGTATAAGCCTACGGGATTTCAATGTTCTCAAGACTCTACCAAGGGAAACAATTAAAAAGAAGAACGAGAAATCTGTCTAGATTATCTGACACTAGACCGGTTATCTTCAAGCTAGTGTTTAGTGGCTCAAACGTTGATGGGATAGCCCTAAATTGTGTGAATCCATTCCTCACTTTGAGCACTCCACTCTGTCCGATTGGTTTGAAGTTTGATGGAGTAAATCCTCAGATGTGAGAAAGGTGTTGTTAGTTCAAATCACTGCAATTTCAGAACTGAGCAGTTTTTGTATATGGGTTATTTGAGCAGTCAAACAGTGTCCGTTTGAGCTGAGTTTGGATAGTAGTTAAAGGACTTATGGATCTACATGCCTACCAAATCTCATGCATAATGGAGCAGTAGTTTGGTGAAGATGTGCACTGTTCTCCAAGGCAAACGGAATCTGTAATTTTCTGTCGACCGCTATCATTCTTCGTTTCGGAAAGTGATGTTCATCTGAAATCTATCCAACTTTAAATGGTGTGTGTTCCTTCTGATCCAATAGTGACGTCACATGTCCAACAAAAGGTAACATCATTCTCGGAAATGATTAACAGAGTCTTTTGTCTACCTCCTCTTGTAGTCTGTTAATGTTTATGTCCGTGACTTGTTCTTCAAAGGTTATCATCTTTGCAACTTCTGAAAGAAACTCTACTTCACTCGATCCAATATATATATACCCTCTGGCAGGACTCGGAAGATAGATTTGGACAAACATCGTGATAGATCGAGACAGAATACAAAGATCGATTGGGAGAGGTCCACGAAAGATAACGCATCGGCGTTGTTCTGTAATGGACCATGACCAGTGACCTCGATACCAGCGCGTGCCGAGCAGCACAGCCTTGTGTGTGCACCCACAGGAGGCTCTCGGTTTCGTCGCGGCACCGTCGATCATTAATCAAGACACCATTATCGAACATACAACCAACATGAGATCTCACATGACACAAATAGATCTTGTAGGAACAAGAATTATACAAGGGAGGGATAGCAAACAAGGATAGTCACAAGGTTAGGAGTCAACAAGGGGTGGTCCAAGGTAAAGACATGGTATAAGGGAAACATAGAGTACTACCCAAGATAACTGAGTATGAGCTTCTTGCTTCAGACTCCATGTACACCTTGGGGTCACCATAGAGATTACCAGATTAAAAACCTAACCTGAGATTTGGTCTTGGAAGATAAACGGCACGAGGGAATCCTAAATTTACTGCAGAGGTGATTAGGTGGGGGCTTCAATTCCTCATGCATCTATGTCCATCGAAGATATCTTCATACAATCCTTTTGCATAGGCTTTTGCACCATAGGGCAGCAACAACTGATTCAGACCGATCAACCTTCCAAGACTTTGGAGAGAGTTGGAGAAAACAACAAGATCAGGGAATAGATTCAATACGTGATCTAGAGGTTGAGTTAATAAGGCCACAACTTGATTCCCAAACAAAAGATTGCAAGATCTAGGTGAAAAGAGAAATTCATATTGAGCCGAAGGGTTCGGGAGGAATGAAAGACAGAGAGGCCAAACAGGGGTTTGTGGTAGGGCTCATTCGAAAGAAACATGGCCAGGGATGGTTTTGCAGACGGCACAAAAACATTCCACAGGCATGAGCAATCAAGAGGTCTAGTCAAGGATTCGAGTCAGGCATATCAAAAGAAACATGTACATAGAGACGGTTGTGGAGGAAACTTAGGCTGAGCTAACAGTCAAACCAAAAGGTCTATGGTTGCATAGGTACAGGTTTGGACAACCCAACACTAAGGTTAGGAACCACTTACAGAGGCTTAGACTATTTCAAAAGATGGGGCTTCTACTCACTAGAGGCTTGGCAACCAACTGAGTTTTTAAACAAACAAGCAAGCAAGGAAAGGCAAGCAACAAGAACAACCCTAACAAGGCCATTCACACACATAGAACAAGACATTTCTTGGAGTTCACAGGACAAGGAAAGGATACATCACCTTTGCACAAGTTATTCATATTAGAACAAAGGTGAGAGAAGCATGTTAATGCACAAGCAACAAACATGATGCAACAAACATGATGCATGCTCGTCCTATACGTCCTCACAAAATCCTTGCCAAACTAAGATGGCAATCACGTTCTATATCGGTGGCATGACATACGTATTCTCTCGATATATAGCTAGTCGTTAGCTACCATTTACGCAATCGAGGTTAGCATACCTGCAGAAAATTTCATTTCAGCCCAAGCCCAACAGATATACTTCATATATTGCTATATGAAGGCTGCCACTACCAATTGACCATCGGGCAGCAAGATGGTCGGCTTACCTGCTTACCTGGACGTAGGTGCGACGTTGCAAGAAAGTAACATTACATTCTTAGTACTCTCGTATACGTATACCCATATACGTATACATAGTACCAAAACTACCCGAGAATTTAAATACACCACAATTAAGTACTTTCATAGATACATGTGTGTAACATGTAAATATTCCAGTAACCAAACTAGCTCTTCCCTAGACCGACGGTTGGACGGTCATGCTCTCACAACTCACATTTACCTGAGCGTGGAGGTAAATTGATCCATACATTACCATTCAAGTGAATGGCATCCATACAATAACACGCCGTATGGACGACGAAAGGAAAATTACAATAAAGTAATTTCTCCCAAAGTCAGTGATAGTTTACTTATTGCCACCTAGCAGTCCTTAATTGGGCTAATTGGAGATTGTCGCTAGCATAATAGTTTATCAAATCTGAAGTTTTTCAAAACTATGCTAGATTTTTAGTTGAAAATAGGTTTTTCAAAACCAAAACTTTGTTTCAAAACTATGTATATGATAGTATTATACTTAACCATGCTCCGATGCCAGCTGTAACAGAACCGACCAATTTATACAAGCTCAAGTACGACTGTCCCCGTCTAACACGTTGACACGCACATACTTGCTCTCATATAAACCCGGTAGTCCGCCGAGTGTCCCGAAAGACCTCGGTAAATCAACTTCACAACCAAGATCGCACGTTTAAGTAAATACACATCACATC